>ARYC01007609.1:0-11403 GCA_000711775.1 Oxytricha trifallax
TTAAATCTAAAACTTATTTATATACACAAAATCTCCCTTCTCTTGCGCATACTTTAGCTTTCTCATCGCTGACTCTCTTAGCAGCACTCTTAATAAAATCGACTGTATCTATCTTAAATCATGCATCAGATGGTAGAGCAGCAATTTCTTATAATGACCTTTCAATAACCCCCAATACAATTCAATTCCATTGAACTAAGGGATGTAAGGAACATTGAATACAGGTGTTATATTTAGCCTTTCATATTCCTTCCTTGAGTCTTTAGTTTTATGAACTGACAAGTTATCAACGAATAGAATACTTTCTTAGTCAGCGTACTTATCTCTGAGTTATTGCAAGAATTTAATATATTATTCAGTCTTTATAGAACGAGGGTGAATAACATAAGTCTCGAGGCCACTATCTTCACTTATTCCACCAAGTATTGCATGAGTTTAAACCTTAACCTTTTAATCATATACTTCAATGTTGCTGTACCTCTTATACCAAGACATTGATATGAAGGTATTAAAGGTGAATACTGCCTCATCAGCGTGTATCAACTTTATATTATGCTCTTAAGCCCTTTGCATTTAATCGAATATATAATTTAAATTATCCTTATAAAATGGAACAATAAAGTCAATCACTCTCTTAATGCGATTGACTGTCTTGTAAGATACTCCATTCTTTTTATATATGTTCGCTATAGATTAAGCAGAGATGTGAAGCTCAGGAAATTGGCGATGAAACATCACAGCCCTCTAGGCTAGAGAGAAATGAGCCCAGTTTTAAGAGTCTTATCATTTATAAGATATTCAATATGATGCTGCTAAAATTTTAAGGGTCTCTTAGGCTAGAATTAAGATGCTATCTCTTTAAATTCAATGCTAATAGACAGTGAGACCTCACAGTTGCTGGAGATTTATGGAGTAGCCTTGCTATAGACGTATAATTCAGAACAGGCTTGAGTTATTCACTATATTCATCATATCCAAATCGCAACTTAAACAATAAATCTATATACTCACTGTCATAAACAGACCCCAAACCTCGCATATATTCACTAAAAATACTAATATTTAAACATTAAACCCCTACATAAACCCTATTAAAACCCTAATAAAGTATGCACTAATAGTCTACTTTTATCAATCAAAAACTCAATCAAACTACTGAAAGGGTTTTGGGGTTTTGAATGACAGAAGAAGATGCCCTTGATTTCATTTCAAAAAGAGGTAGCGGAGCACAGTACTCAAGAGACACTCGTATACAATACGCCCAAAAGATTCTAGAAACTGAATTCTTACCACATATATCAATGAACGCAGAGGGTCTGTATAAGAAATCTTACTTCGTTGGGTACATGGTCAATAGATTGATTCAAGCATCTCTAGGCAGGACATCAGAAGATGATAGAGATTACTATGGTAAGAAGAGAATGGATATGGCTGGTTCACTACTAAGTGAATTATTCAGATAACTATTCAGATAAACAACAGATGACATGCTTAAATATCTTAAGAGAGACATTAATGATGGCAAACAGATTCTAAGTTTACAATTATAAGAGATAAAATTACTATAATTTATATATTGTAGCATCTGCTATTAAGAGTGATACTATCTCAAGAGGATTGAAGAGTGCTTTAGCTACAGGAAATTGGGGTAAAGATAAATAAGGAGATGTGTAAAAGACTGGAGTTGCCTAAGTGCTAAACAGATTGACTTTTGCCTCTTCATTATCCCATTTGAGAAGACTTATAATGATTATTGTATAACTATTTTATTTGCAGTATCTTATAACACACCCTTAGGTAAATCAGGTAAATTAACAAAGTCTCGTCAGCTCAATAATTATCATTGGGGCATGGTGTTTCCAGCTGAAACTTTTAAAGGTCAAGCTTGTGGTCTGCTCAAGAATTTATCACTAATGTCTCTAGTATCTGTTGGTTCACTTAACAAGACTCTTATTGAAATCTAATTAAAATTTAGATTTATAAATTAAAAAATCTTAGAAGTCTTTGGTGCTTAAGATTTAACATCATTAGACCCTATTATTTTACAAAACAAAGAATTAGTAAAGGTTTTTGTAAATGGAAATTGGATTGGATGCCATAGAAATGCAACTGATTTAGTAAAGAACATTAAAGATATGAGAAGGACTTACACTATAAACTTGTTTTAATATTTTTTTTGTATATTTTTAAATAATTTCAATATTGTTTACCTAAGGAAATATCTATTGTCAGAGATATTTATACAAAAGAAATCAAATTCTTTACTGATTCTGGTAGAGTGCAAAGACCACTATTTATTGTAGAAAAACTCAGCATTAAGAATTAAGAAGTTCCATATTCCTCAACTCATTAATGACTCAAAGAATTTTGAGGATTTACTTTAGGAAGGTTTATGTGAATTCTTGGATGGAGAAGAAGAAGAAACTGTTATGATTGCAATGACATTAGATGATTTAAAGGGCTAAAAAAGCAATAGAATACCATTATACTCATTGTGAAATTCATCCTTCTATGATTCTTGGAGTGTGCGCCAGTATTATTCCCTTTCCAGATCATAACCAGTCCCCAAGAAATACATATCAAAGTGCTATGGGAAAGTAAGCTATGGGAGTATACACCAGTAACTATCAAATGAGAATGGATACACTTGCTCATGTACTCTATTATCCTTAAAAGTCTTTAGTCTGTACAAAATCCATGGAGTTTTTGCTTTTCAAGGAACTTTCATCGGGACTTCACGCTTCTATCGCTATAGCATGTTATACTGGTTATAATCAAGAAGATTCCATTATGCTTAATTAAAGTGCCATAGATAGAGGATTCTTTAGATCTGTCTTCTTCAGGACATATGACGATTGCTCAAAAGAAGGAGAAGTATTTGCTATTCCAGATTTCGCCAAGACAACAAGCAGAAAGCACGGAGACTATGATAAACTTGATATTGATGGACATATTTGTCCAGGAGTTTTAGTTAGTGGAGATGATATTATCGTTGGAAAAGTAGCAAAGATGACTTCTAATACATTCAATGAAGATTTGATAGACTCCACTGCCAAAAAGTTAAAAGATTGCTCAACTCCTTTAAAACATTCTGAGTCTGGTATTATAGACCAAGTCATTCTTACCACTAATGATGAAGCTTAAAAGTTTACCATAGTAAAAATGAGAGCAGTGAGAATTCCATAAATTGGGGATAAATTTGCCTCACGTCATGGTCAAAAAGGTACCCGCGGTATGACTTATAGACAAGAAGATCTACCATTTACTAGAGAAGGTGTAGTCCCAAATATGATTGTTAATCCTCATGCTATCCCTTCAAAAATGACAATTGGTCATTTGATTGAATGTTAGTTAAGTAAGGTATCTTCATTAAATGGTTCCGAAGGTGATGCTACTCCTTTCTGTGGATAGAATGTAGATGACATTAGTTATTTACTTCACGAACTAGGCTATCAAAGATATGGAAATGAAGTCATGTATAACGGATTTACTGGGAGCAGATTTGAAGTTTTGATCATTTTAGGACCAACTTTCTATTAAAGACTAAAGCATATGGTTGGTGATAAGATTCACTCAAGAGGAAGAGGTCCTATTTAAATTTTGACAAGACAACCTACTGAGGGTAGATCAAGATATGGTGGTTTGAGATTTGGAGAAATGGAAAGAGATTAAATGATATAGCATGGTGCAGTTAGATTCCTTAAAGAAAGACTATTTGATGTATCAGATTGCTATAGAGTGCATATTTGCCAAACTTGTGGCCTGATTTGTCAAGCTAATCTTGCCGAATAAAGATATGAATGCAATAACTGCAATAACACCTCAAACATCTGTTAAGTAAAAATTCCTTATGCTGCTAAACTACTTATCCAAGAATTAATGGCCATGCAGCTTGCACCTAGACTTAGAACTTCAATTATAGACTGAGTTAATTTCTGTATAAATCTAGTTTACAATTAATTCAAAACAATTCTATCACCCACACTTTTCTAGTATTTTCCATTCATACTTTATCTTTGAATCTCATCAGTAAGACTCAGATATTTATATCTCTAAATATTTTACAGTTCTAGAAAAATATCAGCCTCTCCTAAGTATAATCAAGACGATAAAGATAAATTTAGACGCCAAATCTCAAGGTCAAGATCTAATGACAGACAGACAGACACAGAGAAAATGGAAATGATAGAGACAGATACAGACACCATCACAAAAACGAGAGATGACCATGAAAATACATGTTTATTATTGGTTTTTGACAGAGACAGAGGTAGAGATAGGGAATCTAGGGAGAGAGGTGACAGAAGAAGAAGAAAGGCTGATAAAGTCAAGACAGAGGTTTCAGGAGAATGAATGCAAACACAGCAATGAGAGGTTGGGAGGAAGATGACTTCGACCAAAACCAAAAGAAACTCAAGGATCTTGCTAATAAAAATATTACAAGTACTTTATTCTATTGTTTAAATGTATTGCTGAATAATTATCAGGAAGAAACAGACAAGAAAAGGTTACAGAGCCAATTAAGAAGGAAGAGCCAGTAAAACCCACTATTCATGATAATATTGATATGATGGAGAAGCAGAATTAATCTAGAGGATCGAGTGTTGAAAGACTGAGACATTAAGCTAGTTCAAGTAAGAATTAGTTATTCATTCTAATATTTTATACAGAGGAAAGAGATCAAAATAGATGGTTGCATGATAAGCACAATTAGGAATCCCCTTTTGCTAGTGATAGATCAAGATCAAGGTCAAACTCAAGATGAACTCATTCTTTATGATTTCTCAATTAATTCTAACAACGATTACATATGTACTGAATAACAATAAAATAGTAACTAGGCATGATGAGATTTGTGGTGATGTTAGTGTCTATGATTTGTATCTCTATTTGATATGTTAGTGAATTATATGTTTATACCTTGATCTTTCCTTTTTACTATCTCTATGAGTTCTACTGCTTCTGACTTTCCTATCTTTTCTGTCACTGCTATGGGATCTACAATAATGGAAATAAATATATCGTTCTTTATTTACCTCTTATCTCTGCTGGGAGATTTTGATTTTTTAGATGAGGATTGGCTTCTTCCACGTTTTATTTTACGATCCTTTGATTTTTCAGATAAATCAAAGGAAGAAGATCTGCTTCTTCTGCTGCTATCAGAATCACACAACAAATAATAAATTATATCAAAAAGATTTAAAATATTAATATATTATTGACTACTACTGCTTGATTTGCTTAGTCTATGTCTCATTTTATAAATATTGTATAATAAATCTATAAATTTAATTTAAATAAACTTTTATTAGGAATTTCAGAAAAATCTATAAATTAATGCTGGGAAAAAGAAAATTAAAATTATATTATAATAGTCATACATATAAAGAAATGAATAATTTATTCTTCGATGAAAGAATAAATATATACAAAGTAAAATTATATAATGCTATTTGAAGAGAGTAAACAATTAATTAAAGTTTATAGCAAAATTTTTCAATAAATTTCTGTAATATAATCACAATTAAAAATATATTAGCTTTAAGGATGTATAAAAAATTATCATGATTTCTTTAAAAATATTGATTTTTAACAATCTTAATAATAATTGTTTATTCTAGTTTTACAAAATTTTGATAAAATAGTATTAAAAAGAATTAAGTAATAAATAGTATAATTTTTATGAATACTTTTACTTCACTCTATAATGCCTCTTTAAAGAGGTAACTCAAAAGATATATCCCTACTACCCTCTCTTAATCTACAAGCTATTTTGCACCCACCCCAAACACCATTAAATTTCAGCAACTAAACCAAGTCAATTCTACAAATTATAGTAAATTCAATCAATAAAGACAAAATAATAGTACCTATCAGAGCAAAGCCAACAAAAATTACAGATACTTAACTGGTATTTTATTAGTTTTTATGCCTTAAATCAAACAAACAACATCTCATAAATGGAAGATAAAAATGTAAAATAATCAATAGATAATAATCACTTGCTTTATGAAATTAAAGATGTGAAAGACATCAAAGATGGAGAAATGTGTACTATATCAGTACCTGGTAATTAAAATATGCAGTTGGTAATACTTGCCCACATTTTAAAAATCTGAAATGCTCTTAATTATTTTTACCATCTTCATTTAAATAAACTATAGAAGCTATGAGAGTCCCTTAAAATCCTCTTACTATTTAATTATATGTTATAAAATTATAGGTATTTGACTAAGGAGCAGCTTTGAACACTGGAATGTTGATTAATGATAAAGTAGTTTGTCCTTGGCACGGAGCCTAATTTGAAATTAAAAGTGGAGCTTTGGAGTAGTTCCCAAGTGTCAATGGAATACCAAGCTATCAAATAATTGAAAATCAAGACGGAAAGAGCTTTGTTAAAGTACCTTTGAATATCAAGAAAGCAGAATCTGTTCCCATGGTTAAACGTGACATCAATAACAAAACTCGCTACGTCATTCTAGGTGGAGGTCCAGCCGGACTGAGTTGAGCTGAAACATTAAGACAATCTGGATTTACAGGAAAAATTATTGTACTAACAGCTGAAGATATAATCCCTTACGACAGAACATAACTTACAAAATATTATTGTTTTTTTATTTTTTTGTATTAAATCTGCCTCGAGTTTAAGTCAAGGATATTCTTGTAAGAGATGAATAATACATTTAAAACGCAGACATAGATTTTAAGTTGGGCTCTAAAGTAGAATCTCTAGATGTTTAGAATAAGCAACTAATTTTATCCTCTGGTGAAACTCTTCTCTTTGATAAATTATGTATTTCTCCAGGCGCTTCACCATTCAAGCCCAGAATCCCTGGAATAGATTAAGAAAATGTATTGCCAATAAGAACTTACAAAGATGTGGATAAAATTAAGGGATGCCCCCCACATACCTGGAATTTTTTTAAATTCCAGATTTGTGAAAAGGTTCCAGATCTGGAACAAAAAAAAATCTTATTTATTCCAGATTTAGATCTGGAATTCCAGATTTAAATCTGGAACATTTTTTACAGATCTGGAACCTCATTAAAATAATTTATATTTTTTCAAAAAAAATATATTTTTTTTCCAATTAATATTTATCAATAAAATTTATAAATTATTTTATTTCCAATTATTATTTATTTTAAGATAAAAGTTCTTAAATATATCTTCTATATATAAATAATTAAATCTATTATTCTTGATGAAATAGTATATTTGCCATTTATGAATCTTCAAAATTTTTCATATTTTAATAGGTGCTATTATAAAAATAAAATATTTTTTTCTAAAAAAATTTTTACCCTTTATCTTAGAATATTTTTTTATATAATAATTATCAGTTGTTTTTTTAAATCTTTTATAAATAACTTTGACATAGTAATAGAATTAATTGTATAAAACCCCATTTATCTAAGACTGTTTAAATTTTAATGGTATATAATAAAGAAATACACATTTATAACTTATTAATTATATATTTTAGCGATGTAATCCAAAAAATTAACTCTTTTGCTGTTATCAGTGATAGTTTGTATATAATTTTTACCTCCTATAAATAACTTTGTAATGTATTGTAATTATTTTTGAAATAATCCTTATATTTTAAAATTAAATTATAGTTATTTGACTTTTTCATTGACGATTTTAATTATGAAGAATTTCATATTTTTAAATCTGGATTTTAGAGAATATTTCAACAATAATGGCAATGTAATAGTTTAAATTCATAGACTTATAAAGGATGATTGAAATTGTTAGTTACCCTTTATTAAGTAAAATTATGTTATATAAATGTTATTTTTGTTACTTTATCATATGGGTACATATACTTGCATTAGTCTTGGATCAGTGCGTTCAAGTTCAGATAAAATTATTATAATATATAATTAATTAAATTGTTTAAACTATTTGACTATATCTAATATTAAGTAAAATAAATCTTTAATTCATCATTATAATAAAGATCTTACTCTTTAAATTTTTATAAGTATATTTTTTAAAAATATATTTTCTTATCTAAAGATAGTTCTAGTATGGTTGATAATCTATACATTCATTTATTTTATAATTTTTAGTTTTACTCCATGTTGATTTCTAAACTAATTTAATATTTTAATTTAATTTACATGTGTAATCATATTTCCAAAATTAGTTTACACATAAAAGTCATCATTTATGATTAAAGGGTCTATGTTAAATTTTGACAATTCTATTCAGAATTATAAGTTTACCAATGTGCAATGTTAAGCACACTAATCATTAAATATTTTAATTTATCATCTACTAATTTTAATTTAAAATATTATTCTTATAGTACTAAGAATTCCTTATAAAAATTATTGATTATATCAAGATATAAGTATATTCTATCTATGTTTGAATCCTTAATTATACTATATATAAAGATAGTTTAACTAAAATATGAAATTGGGTTACATATAGAATTTCAATTAAAATGCTAAATATATATTAATAAAACACTCAAACTTGCAGTAAAAGTCTATAGACTTTTTAACCATCACTAAATGCATTTGAATGTCAATAGTAACTTTTTTATTAAAAATGATATATTTTTTATATTAATATTTGCATTATATTTTCAATTAATTTCCATTTATTAAAAAGACTTATTATCTTATAAATCATAATTTTATATTTAAAATTAATTTTTTAAATAATAATATATACAAATTGAAAGTAATATTAAGATAAAAAATACCTACTCAGTTTGAAAAATATTTTTTAAAAAATAATATAATATATAATAATCTAATTAAAAATATAAAAAAATATAAAAATTTATTAATGATTCTTATAAAAAAAATTTAAAATCAAATTACATAGTTGTGTCTGATATAAACTAATTTAAATTCTGAAGTTCCAGATTTAAATCTGGAACATTTTTCTCAGATCTGGAATTCCAGATTTAAAAAAAATTTCCAGATCTAAAACTGGAATCCGCATCAAAATCTGGAATTTATAAAAATTCCAGGTATGTGGGGGGCATCCTAAAAAAGTTTTAATTTGTTAAATTTAATTTATTAAACAACTCTAATTTTCAAAACATTGGCTAAACATGGTGGATTCACCTCTCTCAAATCGATCTCCAGCTTGACAGTATTCAGGAGAAAAATGGACGCGAGTCCAGCAATAGAATCTTGAGTTAACATATTATTAAACACAAGTAGATCAGAAGCAGAAAGCGGATATTTTTCGAAATTTCAATGGCATAAAGAAAAGATGACAAAGATTACGATGAAGAGGAAGAAGATGGAAGTAATACAGTACAAGACTCCATATTCGAGCATTTTAAAGATAAATTTTGCATTTGATTTACTTGATAACTCTTAAAAGACTATAATCGCTTTAGCGTAATCACAAAGCAATTAAGAAATTGGCCGGAGCGGAAAGTTTCAAAAATCCCATTTTCAGTTTTTATTGCATTACATAATTCATGTTAATTATTAAAAATACAGTAAGAACTTTGTAGATTCATAATAGAGATTTTATCAAATTTTGACTTCGAATTGTCTGTGCACCCATTGCTAGTAATTGAGAAACGAGTATTGAAATAGCATAATCACAAAGCAATTAAGAAATTGGCCGGAGCGGAAAGTTTCTAAAATCCCATTTTCAGTTTTTATTGCAATACATAATTCATGTTAATTAAAAACCCCAAGAACGAATTTTAAACAAAATTGAATTAAGTTAAATTTTAATCGAAATCAAATATTTAAGTATGTGGAGATCATTCTAAAGAGTGGATTACCTATCTTTGTGAAAGAAGTTGGTTTTTTTATCTTTTTCCTATCTTTTATTCTTTTGTTCTTTTAATAAATTTTTTGATTGATTTATTACCTATTGTTGTCCATTCTTATCGCTTGTTATGAGATCTTCCAAAAATTTCTAAATACTTGCCATGAGGAACCATTTTCTCAATAATATCATAAAGTTAGTCTGGTTTTCTAGATCCTTATCTTACTGGTTCAACTATTTTATTTGGAGCGTTGTGAGTGTGTGAGATCATTCTTAAATTATGAACTGAACCATTCTTTTTAGCATCTAAGCAAAATTCGGTAAAATGTTTTAAATAGTAACCTATATTATTTCTTAAGAGTCCATCTTTTCTCATTTTTACCCAAGTTATAATTTCAATTCTTTCGTAGTTGTGATCTTCTAGATATTTTAAGGCGACTTCCAGTTTTTTATTTGTGATCCACATAAATAAATACCCATCTTACTGTAATGTTTCTAGTGGAATGCTATTCATTATTTGACTATCCTTTAGAGTAGTGTAATTTAACTTTAGAGCTGTACTATCCCATAGCGCGTCAGTCAGAATTACATCAAATCTGTTTCCAATGAAACCTTCAATATTATCCTCCAAAACTTAATTCCATAATTCTTTATTTTATATATCTCCTTGATATTAAATTGCTGTACCTCTAATTTGTTTCAATCCCCATTCGAAGAACTTAACTTAATATCTATATTATTCAGACTATTGCTGTTAATTATCTTATTCAGATTTTACGATTTAGAGTGTATTTGGAAGGTAATCTCTTGCAGCAATCTTTTGTGTTTCAGAAGAATAATGTATTATTTCATCATATTCTTCCTCTCTAAATTCTTCAAAATTACAATTTCACTCTTAATTATTTTTCCCATTATTTTCCTAAAATTAGAATTTTTAAATCATTTGTTCTTCTAAGTGACTGTATAATTATTCCATATTTTCAAGTTTAGCAAGTAGTTATTAGTTTTCTGATTTTAAAATCTCAATATCTTTAGAGTATTAAACTTTTAAATCTATGATTTATCTTTTTGTTAGCTCTAACTCTTAATTAAGATTAGCAATTTCGTTCGAATAATCAGAATTTTATCGTATGCCAAGCAATTTACTATGATTCCATAATTACTTTTTAAATTATTATTATTTTCTTTAACACCTGCTTTATTTTTTAACGTTTCTGGTATTTATTTATTCGTTGGTTAAGTTGGAATAATTTTCCATACTTCCAAACTTACTAATAATTTGATCCTAAAACCATTACTTAAAGTCTTTAAAGTTATTAAAAGAAAACTCTAAATTATGAATTTATTCCTGTGTTATTTCTAAATGTTTCCTCAACCTTTTATAATAATCGCTTAAATTAATATAACTGAATTATCTTGAAGAATTGATTTCTGAATTCTGAGGACTAGGTTCTGGATTATAATAAATATTATTAATATCTTAATAAGTCGAAGTTGGGCTTTATGACTCTGATTATTGATTTTATAAGTGAGGAGTAATATTAATGCTTTACAAGTATCAATTATAGGCTTGTTGCTGCTAACTTTAATAATTTTGGTAATTACAATCTGGCTAAAATTAATGTAAACCTTAATACTAATAGT
>ARYC01007610.1:0-16005 GCA_000711775.1 Oxytricha trifallax
ATTTAAGTTTAAAGCAAGAAGTAGAGTGCAGTGATGGGAGTTTAAACATAAGTTGAATTGGTTGAGGAAGATAAGGAACAGCAACCAATAGAAAAAATTTAAACCTTTTAATGTGAAGACTTCTAAAATTTCTTCTCAACTGAGTCTAGCTTGAAGAGACACATCAAAGAGGTACACTCTGGAAGAGCTAAGATCTACTTCAAGCATGATAAAGTAGATGGTAGATATTAATGCACTACCTGCATGAAGTCTTATACTCACTCAGCTAAAGTAAAGAGACATATGCAAAAGCATCATTTAAGCGAATTCCTGATTAAAGATGAGGAAACTTAAAAGCTTGGACCTGCTAAAAGAAAAAATAACTCTCTTGAGTCACAATAGGAACAGTAGGAGAGACTTAAGCGATAGAAGCGGTTTGAGTCAATGAACCAACCAGCAAATGGTATGTATATAGCACGCTTATAAGAGAGGGCAATGTATATACCTGCATTAAATGCAATCGAAATAAGCAGCTGTATTGAAAACTATTTGAATATTGACGTACCTAACAAGGTAAAACTTGTTGTTGATGAATTCGCTTACAAGGCATATCAATTCAAGTATCTCATTAAGAACGAGCAATATTAAAATGAGCTTGCAAATGAATAAATAGTCCTGAGAGAGGCTTAGAAAAGATAATGCAAGAACTTAGCTAAGCTCGACGGAGTTATACTTGGCTTGGTTTTATTGCATTGAGAATAAAGAAGTTTGAAATGACTCTAAGAGAGTATCTCTACCATAATAGATATCCTGATGATT
Source organism: Oxytricha trifallax (assembly GCA_000711775.1). Lineage (NCBI taxonomy): Eukaryota > Ciliophora > Spirotrichea > Sporadotrichida > Oxytrichidae > Oxytricha > Oxytricha trifallax. Next base: position 799 of record ARYC01007610.1, read on the forward strand.
TGAATAAGATACTCACAGAATGACTAAGGGTGTAAAAGAGCTCCATGATCTAGGGTATGTTCATAGAGATTTGAAGCCAGAAAATGTAATGCTAAATCTCTGCCCTTTAGAAGTAGTAGTCATAGATTTCAACAGAGCAATAAGACAAGAGATAGTGACTTTAGCTAAGGTTTTAGGCACTCCAGGATACTTCCCTATAAGAGAGAAATGGACAAATGGCTCTGTATAATGGGATGTTTGGGCGGTAGCTGCAATTATCTTAGAGTGCGATATGGAAAGTATGTCATACTTTGGAACAAAACATGAGAAATAATCAATAAGTTTGGCTGCTAAACATATTAAACAAGATGAAATATGCAATGAAATTAAGAAGATAGTTGAGATGGTAATCATAAAAGCTCCAGCATATCCAAGATAATCATTAGATGATATACACGAACAACTACAGACTGCTAGATTCAAGAGGTATCACAAAGATAAGCAGATAAAATTTGTTTGAATTAAGTACACTAAAACTCTTAAAATATTCATTAAATTCATATAAAACCTGCGTTTTCTCTACTAACCCCAATAAGACCCCAACTATACCCTACAAATCAAAGCACTTATAAACCTCACTAAGGGGTTTTGGGGTTTTGATTCTGAAATTATATTTATAAAATAAAATACTATTTTCATTTTCACAATTGATTTAAATTTTAGTAATAAATTTAAAAACAAAAGTAATCTACTATTAACTATATGAGAATCACTGCCCTCCTCACCATTGCTGCCATCATTGGTTGCATTTAACATTAAAATAATTAAAATTAATCACATAATGTTTACTTCTTTCTTTTGGATTAACTCAGTCGTTGTTCAGATCGACCTCGTTGAGAACCCACAAAGCGAGTTGAACGCTGTTCACCCAGTCAACATTAAAGACGTCGTCATGATTAAATTGGCTGAAAACCCAACCACCGGATACACATGGGTTTTAGTTAACAGAGAAGCAAACAGTCAAGCACTTAAATTCTCAAAGAAGGAGTATTTCCCCGCTAACCATCAAGATGACATCTTCGGAGCAGGTGGCATTAAGTAAACTTTTGCATTAATTTTTAGATGAATTGATCTTCCAATAATTTTCTTTCCAACTTGCTTTTAATCCAGTAATTCCTTAGTCGTATGTAATTTACAATAATTATAAAGTTTACTACAACTTCTTGGCCCAACAAAGCGGTGCTGACTCACTCGACTTCATCTACTGCCAAGTCTTCGCCATGGAAAAATTCTACGATTCTGAGACTGGTCACTTCGACATCTCATCAGCACTTGCCCAAAACATGCCAATCAATCACTTCAACCTCAAGTTTGATGTCAAGCCAGAGCCCGCTCTTGAGTCTGCCTTCCTCAACTGAGCAAGATCCCAAGTAACAATAAAAATTATTGTGTGTTATGCACTTTATTTTATTAGTCTAATTATTGAATAGATAAAATAATATATCTTAAATTTAGTTAGAAAAACAACTAAGTTTAAGTTATTGAGTGACACTTAGCAAAAAATATGTAGTCTCTTAAATTTTATGTGAAATTTATTAAAATTTTTTGCATAACATTAATAATTAATACTATGTCTAGTGCCTCCTAAGTAAACATTTGTAAATATTTCAGAGTAAAAAGTTAATTTTTAAGAAAAACATTCAACCCTCAACTAATTTTCAATATTCAATTATTTAAATGTCTCCTCCATATTTAAACCTAATCGGTTAACATTATCCTGATATTTCAATTTATAAATAAAATTTTTAATTAAAAAATGATCTAAAATTTATAATGCTTAAATAAAAATATATTTGATGTCTGCTTAATTATTAAATACCTCAATCTTACTATATGATGACGTGATTCCAATAGATTTTATTTTTTGTTAATCAAAGATAAGATAATTAATTGGAAATTATCAATATATGAATATAAAGTGAGAATACATTAAATTATTATTTTTGAATATAACACTTTAAGCTTGTTACTCACATTACTCATTAAATATTCATAAAACATAAAAATCCTTACAAAATGTTAATGAGAAAAGCGAGTTTGTCATATTTAAATTATTATAGCATTAATTGAAGTATTTTAACAAAATAAATTTCATAAATCCTCGTTGCAGACATGACTTATATAAACTCATCTCAGAATTTGAAATATTTATAAAAATAAAGTTATAGTTAGAGACAATTGATTTTTATATTTTTATTTTAAATTAATATTAAATTCATAAAAAATTACCTTTAAGTATATTTTAATTATAAATTTAGACCCATACTTCCTTAAGTCTCGATATAAATAAAGAAAAATTGATGAGAAGCGTTATCTCCTTTAAATTAAATACAATAAACTTTTATATATTCTTTGAGATATAGCCTAAATATATTTCAATATAAATTAATAGAAAATGGTAATAAATCTTCTAATTATTGAATGACTCTAAGTTACTTAGTTGTATATTAATAAATAAACAATATAATAAATTACACTTGCTATTTATAACCCGATAATACCTTAATAAAGTGGTTTAAATTATTTATTTAATAGTACTGAATTGGGGGTCAATTGGATAGGTTGGGAATTATAGAAATATTGATTATAAGTCTTATTAATTATTATATTTAGATTTATTGATTAAGCTTAGTGATGTAACGATAATTAAATAAACTTAAATTTACGAGTACTAAATTATAAAGTTTTTTCAGAGTCTAAAACTTTTGTTTAGAAATTTTTATGTTACTATACCTCTTGTACCAAGACCTTGATATGAGGGTATTAAAAGTGAATACTGCCTCATCAGCGTGTATAAACTTTATATTATGCTCTTAAGCCCTTTGCATTTAATCGAATATATATTTTAAATTATCCTTATAAAATGGAACATTAAAGTCAATCACTCTCTTAATGCGATTGACTGTCTTGTAAGATATTCCGTTCTTTTTATATATGTTAGCTATCAATCAAGCAGAGATATGAAGCTCAGGAAATTGGCGATGAAACATCATAGCCCTCTAGGCTAGAGAAAAATGAGCCCAGTATATAAGAGTCTTAACATTAATAAGATAATCAATATGATGCTGCTAAAATTTTAAGGGTCTTTTACGCTTAGAATTAAGTTGCTATCTCATTAAATATAATCCTAATCTAATAGACAATGAGACCTAACAGTAGCAGGATTTTATGGGCATGCATTTAAAAATACTGTTATTTGGGGTTTGATTCCTATGAATTCAAGATCACTTAATATTTATATAAATCAAAATTGGAGGGGAGTCCAATGTAAATGAGTTTTATTTTTATAATTTCAAAAATTAGCTATATTTCAAATCTTAATTAGTATTAAGGAAATTTATAGAAATCCTTTACCATTTCTAAAATAAAAATGAAAAGTAGATGTTTTGTTCTATTAATTTAATAAATGTTATATAAAAAATAAAAATAATAATTTAGTTTTATTTTTTTTTAAACAAAACCATAATAAATGCATTCAAATGGAAAATAATTGACTATTAATATAAAAAAATTTAAATCATAAAAATTAGGCAAACATATTTTATATTTTTAAAATTTAAATTTATCATTTTTTCTTGTTTTAAAAAATATTTAAGTGTTCCTACCGAGATACCCTACCCCACCCCCTACCCCATACCCTACCCCACCCCCTAAAAAATACCCAATTTCATATCAAATTTTTTATCTACAAGGTCTAAATCGATCTCCTTCATGAAATCTCGACATCAAAGACCCTATTTTATATTTTAAATATGGTATAATATCAAATTGCTTTATTTCCATAATTGAAAAACTTCTTCTTTAAAATTATTTTTTTACTTATAATAAGATATTTATATACTATAGTAGGAAAAATTTTTATAAAATTTTTTATCCCTTAAATCAACTCCATCCGACATAACTCGAAGAAATAGTATGATTAAATTTTTAAGTTTTTAATTTTCTTAATTTATAAATAATAATGGAAAAATAGATATTTAAAATAAGAAAATTAAAAACTTAAAAAATTAATCATACTATTTCTTCGAGTTATGTCGGATGGAGTTGATTTAAGGGATAAAAAATTTTATAAAAATTTTTTCCTACTATAGTATATAAATATCTTACTATAAGTAAAAAAAATTTTAAAGAAGAAGTTTTACAATTTATATTTAATAAGGCATAGTGCAATATGGTTGACATATATCGCGAATCTTGACAAAGCATAAAATTTACATTATTTATTCCACTATGATGGAAATAAAGCAATTTGATATTATACCCAATTTTATAAAACTCCATTAGTATTATTATAGATAAATAGGTGGTAATAGAAATATAAATAATGTTGAAATATAAATCAGTGTTGATATTGTAGGAATACATATGATTTGGTAAAAATTAAATAAATAAAAATTAATAAATATTAAATTCGTGGCAGTTATCTTTTTGGAAACCCTAACATTATGGTACTTGTTCGATAGAGAATTCAAAATCAGCTGGACTTTACTATTGGCGGTACCCCTCTATCACATCCCTGAAGCAAGATAAATCGACTTTAATTTTGGCAATAAATTCAACTAAACAAATCACCAAAATTAAAGTCGATTTATCTTGCTTCAGGGATGTGATAGAGGGGTACCGCCAATAGTAAAGTCCAGCTGATTTTGAATTCTCTATCGAACAAGTACCATAATGTTAGGGTTTCCAAAAAGATAACTGCCACGAATTTAATATTTATTAATTTTTATTTATTTAATTTTTACCAAATCATATGTATTCCTACAATATTGATTTAAAACTTAAAAAATCTCAATGTGAATAATACATAGCAAGCAAATAGTTTTAATTATTTAAATTAATCAAAAACTTTAAAATCCTTTAAATTATTAGATTTGGTTTTCCTCCATAACACGATTTTCATTGTTGATTCTTTTAAGTTTAAGTTTATCTCTTAATTTTATCCTCAGTTGCGTCTACTTCTCTATTTGTGTGAGAGAAATACTTTTTAATCAATAGTTTTTCTTTTAGTTGAATTCTTTAACACTAAAAACTATTACTCTCAAATCTAAAAGAAAATCGAAGTAAAAAAATCTCTCTTTAATCTATTTACTGAAATTCTCAAAATGATATATTTAAAATCAAAATATGATAGTAAAACTACAATATTAATATTTTGTTCAGATTGGAAAAGTAATAATTTAAATTAATTAAGGAAGAATTCGAATTTCTTATAGGACACTCTTTTTTTAGAATAAGTTTGAAATAAATAATATGATTAATCTACTCCAAAAAAGTGTTATTATAGTTTTAAAATTTTTTTAATACTATTAATTATATGCTTTTATATAAAATAGGGTCTTTGATGTCGAGATGTCATGAAGGAGATCGATTTAGACCTTGTAGATAAAAAATTTGATATGAAATTGGGTATTTTTTAGGGGGTGGGGTAGGGTATGGTATGGGGTAGGGGGTGGGGTAGGGTATCTCGGTAGGAACATTTAAGAATGAAGGATTATAATTTAGAATAAATTAAACAATTATACTTACAAAAAATAACTCTAAATTTATTGTATTTTATGAGAAAAATAGGAGTTGCCAAACTTAAAAATTTTTATCTTAAGCTTTTATTAAAAAAATATTTTAACTTACAAATAACTCTAATAAAAATGATGATAATAATTATGGAAGGTGACTTGCTAAAAAAATACTTCTAAATTTACTAATTGATTAATTTAAAAGTGGACTATTAAATTACTTAATATTTCTTGTAGAATGAATAACAGATAATTCAATTTTTGGAGTTAAGGGCTTTCTCAAATCCTACATTCAAGAAATTATTATAATTCCGGAATAACTTAAAATAAGTTGAACATATTTTATAAGGTAATCTGAAAATATTAATACAAAGACAAATATTTCTAATTCAAACTAAAATCTCACTACACTTATATTTTTTATATTAATTTATATGATGCAAAAATACTATTTAATTCAATTTAGTTTTTATTATAGAATTGCCATTAAATTTATCTGTTAAATATAATATTATTAATTTATAAATATATTAATAGCAAAATATACTAAAGGTAGAATTTTTTACAATTTCTATTCCAAAAGTATCAACTTTAGAGTCAATATAGCTTTAATAAAAAATAATTATTATCAAATCATCTTAATAAATCTCACTGTATTAAATTTAATGAAATTTGTGTTTCATTTATTGAATTGAATTGTATTTATTTTATTTTTTTCCACACAATTTCCAATAATCTTTCAAAAATTAACAAAGTGATTAATCAGAATAAGCTTCGAGGATATATTTCAAATAATATTATTAAAATATGTAGTCTTGATGAGCTTTTACAATTCTTTAACTTTTTTAATATATTTTTTTACTTATAAATCAATAAAATATACTATTTATCATTAAATTTAACTGCTCTGGAAAAAATTTTATACAAATTCTAATAATAAAATAAGACAAAAAATAAATATAGAAATATTTTCTCACAAAGTCAGAGTCCATAATCTTAATATATTAGTTAAAACGAAATAAATTTTCATAATTTAATCTAGTAAAATAAAAAATATATAATCTATATCACAAAGTGATATAAGCCCCAAAATATTTTTGATGAGAAAAACATGAGAAGGTACTCACTTTAAATAACTCAAAATGATTCTCTGTATGAATTAATATTACAAAATTTCCTGATAATAATTTTTGAGAAAGAGGGAATAAAGATAGATGGGAGATATTTTTAATTTTTTTCATAATTACTTTATATTATCTGTATAATTAATTAAGATCCTAAATAAAATAAAAAACATACTCATGAGAATAAGTAGATTAATCGTATTGACAAAATGATTTGAGAAGCAGAAAGTACTTAGAAATAGCTATAATTTGAAAGTTAAGTATTGGATTGTTTAACAATTCCCATACCATTTAATCTAAAAGTTCGGGGTGGGGGGGCGATATCTGAATCTAAGCTGCAGTATCTGAACCTAATATTTTTTATAATAGTTTAAATATATTTCCATACATGCATCTAGTAAATTTAGGGTCGGAGGACACGAATAATCATCTTATGATAACGAGTGATCACTTTAAAGAGTAGAAAAAGTTACAATGAGCAACTGTTTAATAATAAAATTTTACATAATTTTTATCTTTTTTCAATTGTTTTTTTAATTAATATTTTTTAATTAAAACTATAGAACATTCACGGGTAGTTGTAAATGACATCAATCAAGATAATGAAATTCCATTAGTACTAATATTCTAGCATAAATGCAATGTATAAGTTTATAACTCATAGCAAGATATATCATTTACAACTACCCGTGAATGTTCTATAGTTTTAATTAAAAAATATTAATTAAAAAAACAAGTGAAAAAAGATAAAAATTATGTAAAATTTTATTATTAAACAGTTGCTCATTGTAACTTTTTCTACTCTTTAAAGTGATCACTCGTTATCATAAGATGATTATTCGTGTCCTCCGACCCTAAATTTACTAGATGCATGTATGGAAATATATTTAAACTATTATAAAACACATTAGGTTCAGATATCGCCCCCACCAAAAGTTCTAATATTAATATCTACATTTATTATTATTAATTTATCTAAAAGGTCATCTCTTAACGAAATTATAAAAAATAATTATTCATGAATGAATCACAGCAAAAATCATTCCAATAATAACAATTTTCACAAATATTAATTGTAAACCCAGAGATACCCCACCCTTCCTCTCCTTAAACATTAAGTCCCCTAGAATAAATAATTCTAAATCAAAATTAAATTTCCATGGTAATTCTCTACCTCCTTCATTCCTTATATACATATTGTAGGAGTACATTTGAAATGGAAAAAATAAATTTAAATTATAAGTTAATTAATTACATTGTTGAAGTTAACTTTATGAAAACCCTGACAATTTGGTACTTTTTCAATAGAGAATTCAAAAACATTTGGGCTTTTCTATTAACGCTACTTCTCTATCTCATCTCTAGACGAAATATATCCACATTAATTTTAGCATTAAAACTAACTAAAAATCATCAAAAATTAAAGTCGATATATTTCGTCTAGAGATGAGATAGAGAAGTAGCGTTAATAGAAAAGCCCAAATGTTTTTGAATTCTCTATTGAAAAAGTACCAAATTGTCAGGGTTTTCATAAAGTTAACTTCAAAAATGTAATTAATTAACTTATAATTTAAATTTATTTTTTCCATTTCAAATGTACTCCTACAATATGTATATAAGGAATGAAGGAGGTAGAGAATTACCATGGAAATTTCATTTTGATTTAGAATTATTTATTCTAGGGGACTTAATGTTTGAGGAGAGGAAGGGTGGGGTATCTCTGGGTTTACAATTTATATTAAAAGCAAGACCTAACAAATGTAATATTAGACTAAAATATATACTAAATTAATTAATTTTAAGATTAATTTTTTTCAAATTTGACTATGAATTTTGAACATTTTAGAACGATTCTTCGATGCAACAATCTAAAAATGATTTTTATAATTTATCAAACAATTCCAGTTGATAACTAAAAGGAGCCATTTCAATTCATCTACAATTAATCATTTTTATTTTCAAAAATAATGATCTGCAGACAACTTATCATCAGCAAGCAAATTATGGAGTTAATATATGTATATATAAATCGGCAAGACTTCTATGGTAAAAGAGTTAATGGTAAAATAATTATAAGTATTATCAAAACAATCTATAGAGAAAGAAGGATCTATGAATCTTTAAATTATTAAATAATCGATTTCATATGTTTACTATGTAAGCTATATTTTAATTGGAAAATACAGTCATTATAATTAATTGTCTAAGCAAGATACTCCCCACAAAATAACATATCAAATTTCACTTAAATTTTTAATCCTCGAGGTCTGAATATACATCATTCTTGACATTCATGAATATAAAATGCTAATATTAGTATTTTGAATAATATATATTTCATTTTATCACTAGCATCTACCAAATTTTATATATAATTTTATATGAAAACATATTTTTTAAGTATTTCTATAAATTTAAATCACTCACATCATTTAAACTCGATATGAATCAAAATAGCAGTAAGATCAATATTTTACTTTTAAAAAAATTATATTCATATAGAGGTGGGGAGAATTCTGATGAGAGGGATATGGGAAGGGAATCTTGGTTTGAGAAAATAATTTTATTGGTTTAATTGATTTCTTAAAATTATTTTTTATATGAAAACTTGAATAATAAATATAATCAAAGCATATTTATTATCGATTGTCTTATTAATTGCTCTTGGAAAACTTGATTAAATTTTAATTTAAAATTAAATATATTTAAATAAGCTGAAAAATATAAGAGTTTTTTTCATTTAACCTAAGCGGAAAAAAATACAATTTATCATGACTTTAACTAATTTAACGTATATATATATAAAATTTTTAGATTAAAATCGATTGAAAAGCAATATTCAATTATTATTACTATGAGTATTATAGAGAAGACAATATTTTATCATGATTAGTTGTAATAAAAAATAGAATTCAAAATGATCAAATTAAAAAAATTAAAAATTGTTTTTTATAAACTACTTATTTATATTTTTTAATTATGTGGAGAAAATCACTGGTGAGATGAGTTGTGGTGACACTGGTGAGAAAGAAATGTACAACTATTTAACTCAGAATTAAACTTATAATCTCACTCTTTTAATAATATTAACTTCTAATTAATGGGGTATATATAACATTAATATATGGAATATAATTACTCAATTAAAAGATATGTTAGTTAATTGTAAATAATGAAGATGTAAGTAAATGAATATTAAGGGGATATTCAGTGTATTTTAGCTGGTACAAATATCAGATAACTCTTTATTTCGAACTCCCTTTCATATTAGAATTTATCAGCCGACCAGCTGTCTTGACATTAGGTCAAAACTCCTAAGATATTTTAATTATTTTATAATCAAATTTTAAAAAGAAATTCTAAGGAACATAAAACCCATTCACTAATTAAAGAAAGAATCAAACATTATACCTCTTTGTACTTTCAATATATTTATAATATTATAGTTTGAATTTAATATTTAAAGTTTATTGATGAGAAAAATAAAATTTTATCAAACAATCTTAGCTCACTAATTTATAATAAATATATTTATGAGTTTATTGCTGAATATTAATTGACTTACTTAAAGAATAATTTATTAATTAATATTTCAATTTATAATTTGAGGATCTTTATTTTAATTATTTATTGTTAATTTTAATATTTTTGATTTATTTAATATTATTTACCTTTCACAATTATTTCTGATAATATTTATCCTAATTACTTTTTTAAATACTTTTTATTATAATTATATGATTTCACATTTACTAAATTTAGAGCATAATAATGATATATTTTATAAAATAATTTATTTGATTTGTATTCATAAGGTAAAAATAATTTATAAAATATTAGTCAAATTAAATAAATCTAAAAATATTATTATTGAAAATATAGAATTAATTTATATGATAGAAATATAATTTTGTAATGTATATTTTAAAAATTTTCTAATTAAAAGAATATAATTAAATTAATTTTCAATATGTTAAGTACAATTTAATTTTTACAAATAAATAATTGTAATATTCTTCATAATTAAATAAAGATTATATACTTTTTGTGATTATCATATACATTAATACTATTCTTTTAAGAAAATACTGATTTCTGAAGAATTATATTTTTCAATATCTACATATTTAAAACTCAACATTTATTTGATGTTTGAATATCTAGATTAAAATATTTTAAAAATAAGAGGTACTTTTTTTTTAAATTGGCTTTTTCCAATGTTTTTTAAATGCTTTATTTTTATTTTAGCAATATTACGGAAAATACTATATTTATTTTATTTTTATAAATTAGACTTTTATTCATAAATTCAAATGAAAAATTGTAAATTTAATAAAACAAGTTATTATAGTAAGAACTTATTTCAAGTTATTATATTATAATAACTATTTTATATGTTTTTACTATACAATCATAAATGGGTTAAAGTAATAAATGATATAAGATCTAAATAAACATTGTAATTTTAAAAATAATAATAGTATTTCTTTAAATTTTAATTGTCACTGTAATCTCTGAATTATTATGGAATTAATTTCAATTAATTAAATATTAATACCCTGGTTTATGCATCTTTATAAAAAATATTTAAGTAAAAAGTATTATTATAATAATTTTTTATTTTCTCTTTGATTGTTTCCTTTATTGATGAATTAGAAATTATTTTTTGATTGCTATTAACACATTTAACTCTTTTATAAATTATAAAGTTTAATAAGATATTATTTCAATTAGTAAAAGTGTATTATATAAATCTAATTTAAATTTAAAGCAACATCTACTGTGTATATTTATTTCAAACAATGCAATTTTTAAATTAAAATTCCATTTTCACAAATATTATTATAAGAAATTCCTATTAAATATTATTGATTAAAAATATTTATATTCATAAATTAAAAAATTTTAGTTTTAAATATGTGTGAATATTCTTTTAGCTAAGAAAAATGTTTCAATATAGTATATCAGGTATGAATAATATATTATATATAATAAATTAATTTAATTTTCGAAAAGTAATAGAATAAATTTTATATAATAATTAATTTAAAACAAGATATAATTTTACATAAGATATAGAATCTAATTTTTATTATTTTCAAGAACGATCGTCAATATTTAAAGGAGTAATTGAGGACATGTCTTCGGAGTTAAGATAATATAGAATCACTAAAAAGTAAATTTATAAAACAATTGTAAGGATTAGTTTATTTTTAGAAATACTAACAATATTTGTAAATAAAGAAATGAAACAAATCAAAAGATTAGAAAAATTTTGTTTTTATAGAACTCTTCTAAAAATAATATTCTTTATTTTAAGTAAAAAATAAAGAATTTTAGATTAGGTAAAATAGGAAATCATCTGCCCATTTAATTGAGAGATTTATAATAATTAATTGTTAAAACTTGAAAATAAAATAACAAATGAAAAGATTGGCAACTTCACTCGTTTTGGCTCTCTTCGGAGGCCTTGCTGTACTCTCAGATAACATCTTGGCAAAAGAAGTTCTCGTTGACTTAACTCAAGGAGTACCAAATGGCCCAACAATCACTTAAGTTGGCGACACCTTGAAGATTAAGGCAAACGAGAACCCAACTACAGGTTATACTTGGATGGTAGTCAATAGACCTCACTAGGAAGATCCAAGCAAGCAGGTCTTGGCTGACTTACAAGAAAGATACGTCCCTAACCACAGCTAAGAAGGCATGTAAGGTGTTGGTGGAGTTAAATACTTAACCTTCAACGCTCTTTGTGAGGGAGATGACAATTTGGAATTGGTTAATGCTCAGCACTGGCTACTCAATAAACTTATCGATTAGGACACTGGTAAAGTACACTGGGAAAACGCCAGTGAAAACGAAATTGATGTCTAAGTCATTTAAGTTCCAGTCACTGTTCAAAAGGTGGGAACTTAACAATGAACAGAATTGCTAAGCATTAGTCACTAGGCTCAAGATATAAATTGAAGCTCTGGACTAATTTAACGCGTGTAACTAAAATAATCATGTATTGAGTTATGAAGGAAAGAAAATGCAACTTTTGAAAAACAAAGGAGCTATTCCCTATCCTAGTCTCTAGCAAATTAAGTTAATAATTCTTTAACAAATTTAAATTCAAATCAATATCCTAATTAAATCTGAATAGTTTCATATAAGGGGAATTGTTTATGATTCAATCAATAAATCAATAATTATTCAGCTTTAAACTAATATTTGATGTGAAATTATAAACTTCAACAATTACAACCATTTTTTTTAGTTCTCATTTTGATACTATGATTAGCTTTATCAAGTGCTATACTATCAACTAATGATTGATGTTAATCTCGACTTTCTCCTCGTCTTTTAGCATATTCTGAGCTTGATATCATGCCTCCAGCACCGCTATTTACTCGATCTTTATTTTTAGTATAAATACTCTAACCTTAGTAAGAAATTTAATGCGTGGTTTGACTATCTGCATGCCCTCTATTTTTCTGGCTCAATTTTGGAAGCCTTTTTGTAGCCCTGTTTATTTTACCCTTTAAGCTTTCATCCCACATCTCATCAAGGAGATCGTCTTGAGATTTACCGCATTTAAAACCCCAAAACCCTTTCAGTAGTTTGATTGAGTTTTTGATTGATAAAAGTAGACTATTAGTGCATACTTTATTAGGGTTTTAATAGGGTTTATGTAGGGGTTTAATGTTTAAATATTAGTATTTTAAGTGAGTATATGCGAGGTTTGGGGTCAGTTTATGACAGTGAGTATATAGATTTATTGTTTAAGTTGCGATATGGATGTGATGAATATAGTGAATAACTCAAGCCTGTTCTGAATTATACGTCTATAGCAAGGCTCCTCCATAAATCTCCAGCAACTGTGAGGTCTCACTGTCTATTAGCATTGAATTTAAAGAGATAGCATCTTAATTCTAAGCCTTAGAGACCCTTAAAATTTTAGCAGCATCATATGAATATCTTATTAATGATAAGACTCTTAAATACTGGGCTCATTTCTCTCTAGCCTAGAGGGCTGTGATGTTCCATCGCCAATTTCCTGAGGTTCACATCTCTGCTTAATCTATAGCGAACATATATAAAAAGAATGGAATATCTTACAAGACAGTCAATCGCATTAAGAGAGTGATTGACTTTAATGTTCCATTTTATAAGGATAATTTAAATTATATATTCGATTAAATGCAAAGTGCTTAAGAGCATAATATAAAGTTCATACACGCTGATGAGGCAGTATTCACATTTAATACCTTCATATCAAGGTCTTGGTATAAGAGGTACAGCAACATTGAAGTATATGATTAAAAGGTTAAGGTTTAAACTCATGCAATACTTGGTGGAATAAGTGAAGATAGTGGCCTCGAGACTTAGGTTATTCACCCTCGTTCTATAAAGACTGAATAATATATTAAATTCTTGCAATAACTGAGAGATAAGTACGCTGACTAATAAATTATTCTATTCGTTGATAACTTGTCAGTTCATAAAACTAAAGACTCAAGGAAGGAATATGAAAGGCTAAATATAACACCTGTATTTAATGTTCCTTACAGCCCTTAGTTCAATGGAATTGAATTATATTGGGGGTTATTGAAAGGTCATTATAAGAAATTGCTGCTCTACCATCTGATGCATGATTTAAAGATAGATACAGTAGATTTTATTAAGAGTGCTGCTAAGAGAGTCAGCGATGAGAAAGCTAAAGTATGCACAAGAGAAGGGAGATTTTGTGTATATAAATAAGTATTAGATTTAAACGAAAAAATAAGTTCACAAATTAAATTTGCCCGTAAAAGGATTTGGCTTCTCTTTCTTTTCTTCCTCTTAAGGCTTGCTTGGGCCTATGTTTCTTCTCTTAGTGCCAGCTCCTGCATCTATGTTCATCTCTTCTGGCTTTTATAAATCTTTGAATAGCCTCTTACTCAATTCATGTTTTAATTGAGACTTTCTCTCTTTGTTTAGTTTGCTGCGCTCTTTCATCAAGTATATAGCAGTACCAGGTTTTTCTATAAAGTTAAAAGACTAAGCTTACTTGAGATAAAAGGATGCTTTTAAAGTTCCTAAAGCCAGGTATCACTTATTTTAATACCTTACTTCTCTTTTTCTTCAGGAGAAATCAAAACCCCAAAACCCCTAAATGAGGTTTATAAGTGCTTTGATTTGTAGGGAATTTGTTAGGGGTTGGGGTTATTAATTAAATGTGAGACAAAACTAACAAGCTTTTGGGGTCTATTTATGATGAAGAGTATATAGATTTAGTGTTTAAACTGCGTTATGGATTTGTTATGTATAGTGAATAAGTCAAACCAGTACTGAACTATAAGTCTATTGCAATGCTCTTAAAGCGTAGTCCATCAACTGTTCGCTCTCACTGCTTGAAAGCTGTTGTAATTAAAGCAATAATAGCTGAATTCTTATCCTAAGAGGAAGTCAAAGTTTCTATAGAAGCATATTTACTATCTTATTAATGAAACAACTTTGAAGTATTGGGGTCACTTCTCTCTCGACTAACGAGCTATTATGTTTCA
>ARYC01007611.1:0-21085 GCA_000711775.1 Oxytricha trifallax
TTTGAATGTGATCTAATTATTATTATTATTATTATTTAATCACAAATTATATAAAATGTATAAAATCAAAAATACTTACTAATTTTTATCTTAATAGCTTTGAAAAAATAGAGTTTATCGTATTGAAATTAATTTAAATTAAAAAATTTCACTGATAGTTTTAAGTAATTTTCACTTAATCACTTGATAAATTTTAATATTAAAGGAAATATAATCTTAAATGAATATCGTGAAATTTAGTTATTAAAATAAAAAATATTCATAATAAAAACATTTGGAAACTTAATAAAAAGATCTTTAGAAATATTTTAGCCAAAAGCAATTTAAATTTAAATAAAAAACATGATAATATTGCATTCAAAATTTTATTCAATCAAAAAATATTAGAAATATTCAAAGTATGAAATTAATTTTATAATAAGGTTTTTTGCTGAGATTTATCTTAAAATAATAAATCCCTTTCACTCAAGGAATGCTTGAGGAGTGACGTCTCTAATATCAACATCTGATTGGAAGGATTATACTCCTTTGTATTCTCCTCTGAAAGTTGTCACCCATGGTAGACCATCAAAATGAACTGTAGCAACGTAAGGAATATTAAGCAGCATAATATAATAAACTTATAAAATTTAATCATCATGCTTCTGACATAAACTTAACTTTCGTAGGTTTTGTATCCTGGTACTGTAAGTGGGTTATCAAACTTGAAAGTCTTAGTTGTCTCTTCAGATTCACCGTAAGTGACTGAGTGAGTTGTTTTCATTTCAAATGAAATTGTTGATTCCTCGCTCACAACAATCGCAGAGACCTTCATTGTATAAGATACTCCGACTGTCAATTCAAATCCATCAGTTCTTTCGTAACTTTTAGTGTTTTTAACTGAAGTTTCTCCGGAGAACCCATAGGTTTGATCAATAGGAGAGCCATTGTGGAAACGCTTTTTCTCTGTGAAGAGAGGTGGATTTTCTAAAATTTGCATTTAATCTTGAATGTAGTCAATCTCAACATAATCAATTTTAGTTATGAAAGCAACTCTTGGATACCAAGTTGCATCTTCTCTGTAGAGATTTGAGTCTTCAAAGTTAGCAATTCTCAAATGATTACTATCATGTCTAACATATGAGTTGGGATAATTGTAGGATCTTAGAGAGATAGCTGAAGGGTTTGCATGGCCTGGAACTATAATAAAGCAAGAGTCGTCTTTATAAAGTTCGCCATTTTCCTGTCTCCAGATTCTCAATTTAGAATCTTTGTGTCTAATATAGTGATCGGGATAGTTCACAGATCTGAAAGAGACACCGCCTTAATAGCCATTTAAGCAATTTTCAATGTGGAATGAAGCATCATTTTTGTATAGCTCATCATTTGAGTAGCCATGTCTATGGAGATAGTCATCCTCAAAAGTAAAATAAAATGTAAAAATAAAAATCTCATGCCTCCAAAACATGCCCTCTCCATTGTGAGATTCAAATGAGAGGACAGCCCCAGGAAGAACGTTCAGACCTTCTGTAACTTTAATGAGGTTTGTAGCAGCTGATGCACCCTCCATAATTCCATTTTAAAGTTGCGAGACATAAAGCATAGCAACAGAGAGTGCAGCTACTCCCACAAGAGATAAACTTATCATTTTATTTCCAAAAGCTCTCATTTTCTAATCTAATCTTGTAGATAATTTATTTATATTATATATCTTTTATCTGTCTTCTTTAAATATTATAAATTTTATAATAATTTTTTAATATTATTATCTTCTATCTTTCTAATATCTTATAATAGTTTTATTCAGTTAAAAAATGAAATTTATATTTTTCAATAGATTAATGTGTTTCATAAATATATATATATATTTTTAAATATTTATAATTAACATTTGAATAAGATATTGACTGATGTTTTCTTTTCTCAATTTTTTCAGTTTTAAACTTTTAAATTTCTTAAAATCTTTTTAAATTATATAGGTCTACAAAGATTAATGAAATTTATTTTGAGATTTCGTGTGCCTTCATTTGAATCTTTAGATATAATTTGTTTTAGGGGAAATTTAATTATTTAGGGAAAAAAAGAAAATTGTCCTGAATCATTCTAATAAATATACTCTAGCCTATCAGGAATTATAATAAATTTAGAATTAATTTTAAATATTTCAATACATTCATCTAATAAAAATAAACGCGAAAGTTATTTAATAATTAATGGGAATTTAATAAAACCTTTTTTTATAATAATTATGAATGTCCTTTTAACAATGCTTTTAACTTAATCACTAAAAAATAAGATCTTAAAGCTTTACTATTTTTCTATATTAATTAAAATTTTTCATGCTTTATAATTGGATATATTTCCTCAAAAAGTTTATGAGTATTAATCTTACATCAAGACATTTATGGACTTTAAATTTTTAAGTTAATGCTATCTTTCAAAAACGCACAAATTTATAAATAGACTGGTTTCAAGTTTTTGTTATTCTTATATAACAGCATTTTTATCATAAGTGGAAATAAAAATCTTATCTTGTCTTGAATCTTAGCATTTACGTTCTTTATGATGTCTGATGGTCCGAGGTAAGAAAATTTCATTTCCCAAAAAAAATGATTAATGATTTAAGTTGTTAATTAATAATTATACATTCCCTAAAATTTATACTCTCTGTCTAATATAATATTGTTATTGAAAAATGATAAATTATATTCTAATACTTTGCAATGAAAAAGCTTAAAGAAGATTGTGTGAATACTATTGATTACAGCATAAATTTATCATAATTTTGTTAAATATATAGAAAAATGTGAGATAAGAGTGTAAATTAGACATAAAATTTTTAATTACAATCAAAACCCCAAAACCCCTTAGCGAGGTTTATAAGTGCTTTGATTTGTAGGGTATAGTTGGGGTCTTATTGGGGTTAGTAGAGAAATTAGGTCAATTTGCAAAATGAGAAATAGAAATTCGCGATGTTTAGGGTCTATTTATGATGAGAAATATTTAGATTTACTGCTTAAGCTTAGGTATGGTACGAGTATTAATATAGATTAAGTCAAACCAGTACTGAAATATGCAGCTATAGCAAAGCTCTTACACAAGAGTTCTCTACTATTAGGTATCACTGCATGTTAGCTGTTTAGCATTTTAATTCAGGCACTTGAAAGCATCCTGCAAGAAAATAAAAGTTCACTCAGACACATGTTGACTACCTCTGTGACTCTAAGACTTTGAAGTATTGGGCACACTTTCCTCTTGACTAGCGAGCTGTGATGTTTCATCGTAAGTTTCCTGACATGCCTATCTCTCCTTAGACTATAGCCAATATTTAAAGAAGAAATGATATTACTTTCAAGACTGCCAACAGAGTAAAAAGAGTGATTGATTTTACAGTGCCATTTTATAGTAATAATTTAAACTATATATATGATTAAATGCAGAGAGCTATTACTAATAACATCAAGTTCATACACGCTGATGAAGCTGTATTCACCTTCAACACCTTTATAAATAAGTCTTAGTATAAGAAGTATGATAATATGAAGTCAATGATTAAAAAGTGAAGGTAGTCACCCATGCAATTTTAGCTGGCATAAGCGAAGATTCAGGCTTAGAGAGTTATGTTATACACCATCACTCAATTAAGCGAGAGTAGTATATAGAGTTCCTACATAAGCTCAGAGAGAAGTATAGAAACCAAGAGATCATCCTTTTTGCTGATAACCTGTCAGTTCATAAGACTAAAGAGTCTAAGAAAGCTTATGAAGAGTTAAACATAACTCCTGTGTATAACGTTCCTTACAGTCCTCAATTTAATGGAATCGAATTCTATTCGAGTAAGATTAAGACTCACTACAAGAAACTCTTGCTGTATCACCTAATGCATGATCTACCAATCGACACAGTAGACTTAATACAAAGTAGTTGCAAGAGAGTGGGTAAAGACTAGACTACGATATGTGCAAGGAAAGGAAGAATGAATGTTTATAAATAAGTTTTAGATTTAAATGAATGAATAAGTTCACATATTAAACTAACCCAGAAAAAGGTTTGGCTTCTCTTTCTTCTCCTCTTCTTATGGCTTGCTTGGGCCCATATTTCTTCTCTTTGTGCCAGCTCAAGCATCTATGTTCATTTCATCTGGCTTTTAAACATCTTTATAAAGTCTCTTGCTCACTTCATGAATTGTCTGTGATTTCTCTCTCTATGAACCTTAGCATACTCTTTAATAAAATATATACCAGTGCCAGATTTTCCTACAAAGTTATATGTCAAAGCTTACTTGAAAGATAAGGATGCTTCTTAAGTTCCTCTAACCAAGCTGAGCTTATTAGAATGCCTTGCTTCTTCTAGTCTTCAGGAGAGATAGAATATCGTTTCTTATGTGCTTCTTCAATAATTACTCTGAGATAATCCTCTTTTATTGTACCAAGAACACCAAAGAAGAAGTTCCTCTCTGGGAGTTTATTAGAGAGTTGTTTCTTGTAGGAAGGTAAACTACCACTTCCTCATCTTACATGGCATCCTAATAAAGATTAGTGACTGAAATCTCAGGGTAGTTGGGAATTTCGATTAGTTTAATCTCTTTATTTTTAAAAGCTTACTTCTCCTCACAAAGTATTGCTTTCAAGAATGAAATTTTGGTACCTTCCATCGTAGGAAGGAATAAACCAACTGTATAATATGTTATAATCATCAAGTTATTTTACCATGTAAAGTTAGGTATCGATAGAGATCTTCCTTACTTCTGAATCTTGAGATCATTTCTTGAGCCTCGACTCTTTTCATTTGATCATTAAGTGATTCCATCTTTGTTCCTCTTTCTATTAATGAATTTCAAATTATAATTTATAGACTTCTGGATCCTATTGATTTAAAACTTACTATTAAATATGGGCATCTTAAAGGAGGTCAACCCTGCAAAGATACGTGAAGAAAGTTTACAGAAGCTGTAACAAACTGCAGAGATGGAGCTCCATTTTAATCAATTTAGTTCCATTAAATTAGTACTAAATTTGTTTAAATTTAATTAGTACTGGTACTAAATCCGTTTAATTTTAATTGGTACCAATTTAATAGTACCAAAACTTAATTAGTACCTAGTTTTAAACTAATGAGGTTTTAATGGAAAAGTTCCAAAATGGTTCAAAACCTAATTGGTACCAGTACCAACCTGAATTTTATCTAAGTTGGTACCAAAATTAAAAATATTAAGCATGAAATTAGAAAAATTGTAGTTATAAACTAAGCATAAATATGATCTCTAATACTTCAAAATCAAGAATTATTGTTGCAATGGCAACTCCTGTACTGAGTAACTAAAACTAGAGAGGTTATTAGAGCTTTATAATAGAAATTTAAATTTGAATTTAAACATGGCGGCTAACTTAAATCGAAAAGCAGTTTCTCTTAGCAGTGGATAATCATAGCTAAACTTTGGCTCAACTAAAAGGCCAGAAGTTATTTATGTTGAGAGAGAGGTAGAGCTAAGAGCTCTTGAGTTTGAAGCAGAGGTCTTCAAAATAGAAGTATAGAACTTAAAGGAGAGAGCAGAGATAGGACTTTAAACATAAATTGAATATGTTGAAGACCTAAAAGAACAGCTCCCTATTGAAAAGATAAAAACATTTTAATGTGAAGACTGCTAGAATTTTTTCTCAACTGAACAAAGCTTGAAGAGACACATTAAAGAAGTACACTCTGGCAAGGCCAAAATCTATTTTAAACATGACAAAGTGGATGGAAGGTACCAATGCACAACATGAATAAAGTCTTACACTCACTCAGCAAAGGTTAAGAAGCATATGCAAAAATATCATCTTAGTGAATTCTTGATTTAAGACAAGGAGACTTAAAAACTTGTACCTGCTAAAAGAAAATCAAAAATTCTTGAGTCTTAAAGAGAGCTACAGGAGAAGCTCAAGAGACAGTGTCGCTTTGAATCAATGAACTAGCCTGCAGATCATACTGTTTTAGCATGCTTCCAAGCGAAAGCTATGAGTATTCCTGCATTAAATGCAATTGAACTTAATAGCTGTATTTAAAATTACTTGCACATAAGTGTGCCTAACAAGGCAAAGCTTATAGTAGTTGATGAGTATGCATACAAGGTATACCCTTTCAGCTATCTCATAAAAAATGAGCAGTATTAAAATGAGTTTGCTAACGAATATATGATTCTCAGAGAGGCTTAAAGAAGAGATTGCAAGAACTTGCTTAAGTTAAATGGTGTTATATTAAGCTATGGTTTCATCGCACTAAGGCTCAAGAAATTTGAAATGACTTTAGGAGACTATCTATATCATAATAGATATCCTGATGACTTAAATGATACTCTTACAGATATGATTAAGGGTGTCAAGGAGTTGCATGAACTTGGATATGTTCATAGAGATTTGAAGCCTGAAAATATTATGCTTAACCTCTGCCTTTAGAAGTCGTAGTTATCGATTTTAATAGAGCCTTAAGATAAGAGATAGTGACTTTGGCAAAAGTTCTTGGCACTCCTGGATACTTACCTATCAGAGAGAAATGGACTAATGATTCAGTTCAGTGGGATGTCTGGGCAATTGCTGCTATTATATTAGAGAGCGACATGGAAAGTATGTAATACTTTGGAACAAAGCACGAGAAATAATCAATAAGTTTGGCTGCTAAACATATAAAATAAGAAGAAATCTGCGATTAAATAAAGAAGATAGTTGAGATGGTCATAGGTAAAGCTCCAGCATATCTAAGATAATCATTAGACGACATTCTAGAAAAAGTAAAGACAGCGAGATTCAAGAGGTATCACAAAGACAAGCAGATAAAATTTGTTTGAGTTAAGCACACTAATAATCATTAAATATTCATTAAATCGTATAAAACCTGAATTTTATCTACTAACCCCAATAAGACCCCAACTATACCCTACAAATCAAAGCACTTATAAACCTCACTAAGGGGTTTTGGGGTTTTGAATGTTCAATTTATTAGAATTAGAAAAATAAGCAATAAATAGGTAAACAAAATATTTAAAAATGGGTAAATTTTCAAGTCATTTAGAGGAAGTTTTATGCCAAAATCAGGGGTTAGAACAAGATGGAACCCTAATTAAATAAAAAATATTTAAGACTATAAAATACTTTAAACCATCATCATTTTTTATATAATATAGTTGTGATAAGGAACATTGGGGGGGGGTCTAAGTCGGTACCACTCAATTTTTGAAATCCTAAGTCGGTACCACTTTAAATACTTTTTTTATTTTAATTCAAAAATTTTAAGTAATTAATAATATATTAAAAATCTCAGCTAAGGATTCATCTGGTTTTTCATTTTGACATGTCTTCTCCGAAGTGCCTCCATTAAAAAGTCATGTAAATTTTCATCGCTTACTGCGCTATAAATATTTTAAATAAATCTTTTAAATTAAAACCATGAACTTTCAATTTAGGTTGTACCTCTAAAATTTCTTGGTCTTATATTTTCATTTTTGTTTTCATCTTCATCTTACATTTCAACATCTTAACCTTATTTTTTTTCTTCTTCATAATCTTCATCATTTTATTATTGTTAAAATATAATTGATTTGGGAAAATTCAAAATCATTAATCTAAATCAATTTAACTGTAGGCGTAACAGCCACTAATTTTGCGAAGCTTTTAATCTGTAATTTGATTTATGTTTGATCTACTTAGTAGCAGTTTAAATTTAAATGTTTAGTGATCTAATCTAAAAAAGTGGAAAGTTTTTTTTGTACCATTGGTACATTGGCTCACGAATTCCTCGCATCGGTGCCCTACAAACATGGGAGCTTCTTAATGTACCAATCTAAAACGGTACAATATATTAGGGCGTACTGATCTACTTTAAATGTACCAATGTACCGTTTGGACATTGAAAAGTTTTTGTTATTTTTAAATCGGTACATTGAGAAAAGTGGTACATTTAATTATTAAAGCAATTAATTAGATAAGAGTGATTAGTTTTTTTTAAAAAATAAATATCTAAAAGAATGGAGTGAAGTTGCCCTCATTTACTCATCGTGTGCCAACCAATCAATTATAAATAAAGCAGATGCATTAGTAAACGAATTCGAAGTACAGCCTAAGGGCCAGTTTCTTCTTCAAGATTCAACTCCCGATAGCCAAGAAGAACTTCAAAATCTAAGAGAAGTCGCTATTAGAAACCCATGAGCGTCTAGGGAATGTGTTCCAATTCAGAGATATCTCAACTGATCAAGTATATTTGAGTATTCATGTCAAGAGTGGGGCAGCTGGGCTCTCTAAAGGCTACTTCAGTGCTACACGATATGCAGGAAAGAATGCCTTGGACAAGCTAAAGTTGGACGGGCGCAGTATTGGAGAAGTAGAGGCTAGAAACCTATTTAAAACTCCTTAAAAGCTTGAACTGATGCTTGGTGATTCCCATAAGTTTGCAGAGCTAATCTCAGAGAGGAGTTGCAATGGAACCTCTAAGAACCTGATTTCAGAGGAAGGCAGCAGCCTATCAAAAAAAGCGATACTCAAAGAATACATAGGAGGCGTGAGAGCAGGCCGATTGAGTGATGCTTCAGACATGTACGAGGAGAGCAAGGGTGATTATGATAAACTAATTATGATTGGGAGCTGCGAGAATCAACTCAGAGTGCATTAAAAGTACCTCAAAAAGATTGGATCTGGACTTACATCTCCACTGCCAAAGATAGAGTAGCTGATGGGATACATAGAGAGCTCCTCGAGGTCTGACAAGAACCAGAATGAGATAAGTGCCAGCTTCCTCGGTGATTGCAAATACTACGACGCTGTTGAGGCGCTATACAGTGTGATCTTTAGAAGATGCCCGGAGAAAGTCAATGCGGTATGGTTTTCTGGCGATCCTGACACTGGCAAGTCCACGCTAGCACGGATGGTGGAACAGATATTTATCACTGAGAGATTAAAAGAAGGTGACGCCAACTTCCTGATAGATGATAGCAAGCCATTCACTCTGCCTTCTCTTGTGATCATGAATGAAATCAACCACAGGCACTTCTTCAGTAAGCGAAACATTGCCACGATGAAGCTATTCCTGGAGGGTGAAGGCTATCCGATCAGCGTAAAGTATCAAGCCAATGAGATGAAATTTGTGGGTTGCCAGGTTATCATCACATCAAACACTACCCCGTTCGAGAAAATGGAGAGCGCAGACAGGGAGGCATTCTACACACGAATCAAGCTGGTAAACATGCATCAACACGAGTTGAACAGGGATGGGTCGAAGACATTTCCATTCACCACAATACAGTTGGCCAAGTACTTTAGGAAGAGATTGCAGGAAGACGGGGTCGTTGAGGGCAGAAAGCAGGATGTGAAGATGACAGAAGCCAACCAGGACGCTGAAGACACGGCAGATAAGACGCATGATCACGATGATAACGGCAACTAATGAACCGCACCTTATCTAATTAATTGCTTTAATAATTAAATGTACCACATTTCTCAATGTACCGATTTAAAAAAAACAAAAACTTTTCAATGTCCAAACGGCACATTGGTACATTTAAAGTAGATCAGTACGCCCTAATATATTGTACCGTTTTAGATTGGTACATTAAGAAGCTCCCATGTTTGTAGGGCACAGATGCGAGGAATTCGTGAGCCAATGTACCAATGGTACAAAAAAAACTTTCCACTTTTTTAGATTAGATCACTAAACATTTAAATTTAAACTGCTACTAAGTAGATCAAACATAAATCAAATTACGATTAAAAGCTTCGCAAATTAGTGGCTGTTACGCCTACAGTTAAATTGATTTAGATTAATGATTTTGAATTTTCCCAAATCAATTATATTTTAACAATATTATTATAATTGTTGTTGCTATTATTGATTAAACATATTAAAATTTAATTGCTCATGGACATACCTTTTATTTTATAATCCTGCTTCTCTAAATGGCATATTTTAATAAGATTTAAAGCCATCATGATGAATAATTGAATATATCTATGAGTATTATTAAATTATTGCCCATAATGTCTCTCTCGTTCTGTTCTAAACTATGAAAACCTTAGCTTTTTTTGATTGTCTTTCTATCATTCCAAAAACCCAGATTTATCTCTCAACTCTACTACTATTTATTTTTTTGTTAAATTTAGCCTTCATCATAAAGAAATTTTTCATGAGTAAATAAACTTTCGTCCACTTCAATATCTCCATTAAGTATTTATTCATCATTTGAAATATGAAAAATTTCCATATATTTTGCTACTTTTTTTCTTTCATCTTAGAAAATATTTTTGATTAACTTTTGATTTAATTTGTAGTTAACCATGCTTAAATTATGCTTAGTAAGAGCTGAACTATATCCAATTGCAAAGTAGTGAAAAACCAATAAATACCAAGTTGAAATTGGCTGTTAATGCTTGTCAGATAAAAATATTTACTGATTTGATATATTTTTCCTGCAAGATCTTTGGCATTGGTATAAAAGTTCGTCAGGTATATCATTTCTTGATCTTAGTTTCATATCCAGTCAACATTCATTGCATTTCACATCTCTTTCAAGAATACCAATATCTTAAAGTGCTTCAATTACATTTTTGATATCCTTTTTTTTAAATTGTAAAACATGAATAATTTGATCAGCAGTATTTACAATATCTTAATATCTTTTTTTTCGTTACATTAAAATTTGTTATCTAATTAAGTTAAAAAATTTTCATAATATAAAAATTATTTTACTTTTAAAATAAATATTTATTTTATTGAATGAAAATAAAAAATTTTTAAGTGGTACCGACTTAGGATTTTGGTGTAAAAAATTTTTTTATATGGTACCGACTTAGGATTTTAAAAATTGAGAGGTACCGACTTAGACCCCCCCCCCCTTTTAAAGGAGAACTTAAATTGTAAAATTTGTGCTGAAATGATTACCAAATTACAATAAATAAAAATCTTCGAATAACTAATCTTAGCAACTTTAGCAAAATTCTAAGAGAATTACAACAAATGATAATTGTTGCTTAAGCTACCTTTCAGTCAATATAAAAAAGCTATTAGATTAAGAATCAGGCTTTCTCAGAGAAATGTGAAGATTAATAAATTTTTACGAATTAAAATTGTAATTAATTAATAAACTTATGGAAAATACGCAAATGAATCAAAACAGCACTCAAATAAACACGCAAATTCCAACTAGGTAATTAGAGGGTCAACTCAGTAGTAAAGCTAACTGGTATAACTATTTCAAATTTCAATGTAAGTATATAGGCAATATGTTCATGCCTCCTTTTAAGAAATGCACAATGCGATTTATAAGAGATGTTTTAAATGGGACCAAAATACTCATTAAGTCGAATGAAGTACTTTGGATTAACGTTCCCTTTTTTTCCTGAATTAAGCTTGAAGCAAATATGGGGACAAGTCAAAGTAGATGAAGAGTTAATAAGGTACTTAAATATTTACGAAGATGACCATGAGCTGCATGATCGAAATTATTTCTTTGGCATTTTAGGAACTGTTAGGAATGAGTATCTTCAAAGGTTGGTTCATGATCAATAGCAAATAAGAGTAGTGGGGACACAAACATCAGATGCCTAAAATTCAATTCTCATTAGTAATGAGTTTTTTTAGCTTCTATAAAAAATCCAACCATCTCAAGTAAATTAAATAGTCTTAATAAATTAATTATAGAGCGAAAAGGTCGGGCACTCTCACTTCTAAAACAAGGATTATCATGTAGAAGAGTAACTGAAATTAGAAAATTTAATGAAATGTCTTTTTCATACTCTTACTATATTGGGAACTCAAATTAAAGTTAAGAAGAACGCAAAGAAGGACAAGGTGCAACGAACATAAATTCGACTCCTTAGAAACAAAATTTTTTAATATTTGATGTTTATTTATAAGTTTCTTAAAACAAAATTAATACTAAATCAAACTTTTTCTAATAAAGCAACTTCACTTTCCATTTTATTTATGTGCCTTTTTTCTGTTTTTGCACAGTCTTCTTACTTAATATTGAGAATTGAGTTCCTTACTATTTAATAGTGTTCCTTGTTTGAAAAGTTAAAATTCTTTTCAATTACGTCCCTCTTATAAGAATATTTTACTCTTGAAAATATTTCTTCGATGCAATTGAACTATGAAGAATAAGGTGCATTAAATATAAATCTCCACCCATTATCAATTATTTTTTGTTTGAAGGCCCTGTAATGATGAGCACGTAAATTATCCATGAAAATTACAACCTTTTTGCCCTTTAATTAAGGTTCAATGATTTCCAGCCCTAGCATTAAATCTGGAATTTTGATTGATTTATCATTTATAACAAATCCTAAAAGTCCTAATTGACCTGAAATAAATACTAGTGAAGCTAACGTAGAGATATTAATGCCCTCTTTTGGTACCTCTTGATTAGGGTAAGGACCAGCCCAGGACCTCATTGAAATAGCATGAGGCTTAAAAATTGTTTCATCAAAGTAGACTAAAATTTCTTATTGATAAAAAGCTTAAATTATCAATGGGTATTGTTGAAGTTATTAAACTTTAATTTGAGATTTTTTAGAATTTGTAAGTTTATAAGCTGACTTCGCCTATTTATATTTCACTCCATTAAAGAGATAAAGTTTTCTTAAATTAGAGGCTGAGATTCTTTTATCAGGAAATTTGCGATGAAGGATTTTAGCTCTATCTGCTATTGAGTACAATTTTAGGTCACTCAAAGTTGTTTTATTTACTAAATATTTTAAGTGATTTATTTATAAATCTAAAGTCCTTTTTTTATTCTTTTAACTCTTTTTATACTTGATCTCATGATTGATGCAAATTTTTTGTATCTAATTTTGGCTACAACCAAATATTTGCCCAATTTTTTTATAAATAAAAAAGGTGAATTAAGCTTTTTAAGGATCTTAATTATTGAATCAGAGAACAAGTATTTGGGCCCTGCATTTATAATAAATGTTACTATAATTGAATGAATTCATTTTTATTTTATGTATTTATATTTTTTAATTATCAATTTTTACAGAAAATAATTCTGATGATTGATTCTATGAGTGATATTTTAAGCGTTTTATTTAAACATTTGTTTTATAAAAATTGTAATTATTTTATTCAATAATTCTTATTAAAATTAAACTATCATTTAATATTATTCTATCTAAAACCAACTTGATATTCATCAGTATATAATTTTTGTACTATAAGGTTCAATAGCTGTATAAAAACCTTAAAATTATCTCGTTTAACTAGTCCCTGAATACCTAATTGTAGCTGTAAATGGCACACTAATATATCAAAATACAATATTTTTATAATAAAAATTAAAAACTAATATAAGCTCTTTACACCTCTAAATAAACATCCTTACTCGCTGTGTTTGGTGGTATGTTTATATCTTAATTGAATGAAAACTCATTTTTAAATCAAAATCAATATAAAAAAAAGCTATAATTCTAAAATTATTATAAACTCTTTGAATTTCGTTTTCGTCCCAAATTTTTCATTTGAAGAAGTGGTTGGAGTGAAATATTTCAAAACCAAATTTTATTGTGATGTCTACTCAAGATCCACTGATACTATATCAACCTACATAAACCCCATAGATCAATTAAGACAGGAAGATTAGGGTTAAGAACAATTAAATCAAAAATAATTATTATTGGCGTAAATTTAAAATGTTTGGGGTAATTATCAAAACTATTGAAGCGATTAATTGTCCTTATAAAATAATCGGTCTGTAAATTTAGATTTAGGTCAATTATATTTTTATTTCAGCCAATAATTATTAGTAATTATTGGAATTGTTCTTAACTCCAATCTTCTTGTCTTAATTAGTCTGTGGGATTTTATTATATTTTGTTTAACTATCAATATTTTCTGTGCCTGATTAATACTGCAAATTTTCCGTTGTCATGACGTTTGTTACACCTTAATAATTATAAATCATAGGCTATAAACTGCCTGTATTGCTCAAAGTTATTTTTTCTACTTATAGAGGAGAGAGGATGTTTATTTATTCCTTAGTTTAATCAAAATAAATCTCTTGAAATAAATAAATTAAGAGATATTATTTTTTATATTCATTTTTTTAATAAAAAATATGAAACTTAAAAATAATCAGGAGATTTCTAAGTCAGACCAGAATTTTTCGAAAAAGCCTCGGTCAATATTTTTTTATTTTTCAAAAATCTTCTAAATCCAAGTTGGTTCGTGATAAATTTCTTGCCTCATTGTTCAGATCTTGCCTTCCTCCCTCAATAATAATTATTATTTTTTTGAAAAATTTTACTTTTCAGCTTTTGAATCGACACTATTATTCTTGAAAAATATCATATTAATATTACAAAAATTTGTATCTTAATTTTACGATGCTTTTTTAAAAGATTTTCTTTCTCTGAGAGAGATATCTGATTTAATAATGGTAATAAATGAGTGTTTAAATATTTTTGAACTCAAAAATTAAACATTCATTATTAAATTATAAATATTCACAACGTTGATTATTACCTTAATTAAATAAGATATTTCTAACAAGTATAATAATGTCATATGATCGAGATGTCATGTAGCAGTTCGATTCGAGTGCTAAAAGTAAAACTATTAATAAAAAATTATATTTATTATAGAGGTAGGAGGACTAAATGAACAATGAGGGAAGAAATTGATTATACAACAACTTATAATTTTAAGGATTTTTGTGAAAAAAATTTAGATAGACTTAAGTTTTTAAGAAAAAGATTTTAGCCCAATTTATAACCCCCTACAAAAATTAAGGCTAATAAAAAATAACAAGAATCATAAATTAATTATTGATTTTATTTTTTATTAATAAATCTCAATTTTATCAATAGTAAGATAATTTCCAAGCCTAACATTATAGGTAGTGGATTTATAGAAAGCTTCATTTTATGCATAAGATGTAAGTGTTATAGTGTTATCATACTTATTTTTAATATTATAAAATTATTAAGAATTAGGATCAAATAATTGAAAGATAAATTTTTTACAAAAAATAACATGTAAAAATAAAGTTAATAATTTATAGATTTATAATAATAATTTATAATCCATTAGGAATCATTAAGAAATAATTTTGTGCATTATATTTTTGAACTAAAATAGATTAATTTTAATAAAACAAAAATACTGATAATAAATAATTAATTTATGAATATTCTTCCACAAAATTAAAAATATTTATCACTTTGAGGATAAAGATAATATCCCTAGAAAGTTGAGGCTACTATAGAATATCCATTTTGATCAGAAAGCCCTGTTTTTAAAATAAAACACGAATCTTGCTTAAACAATTATGAATCTTGATATTGACGAACAATTATACAAAAAAATATTAATTTATTTAAAAATGATTCTGCTTCTATTGATATTTTAAATAAAAATTAAAGTATATATAGAACATAGAGAACATAGCCAGCATGTAAAATATATCGATTAGCATCATTAACTGATTGAAGCATAAATCCGCCTATAAATCCACTTTTGCAAGCTTATAACACAAAAGTTGATCTCTTTTAAAACTCGACTTTATAACCCATAAATTTTAGTAAATATTATTTTTATTATTTTTCATTTATTTTTTTAATGAAATTTACTTACTTAATTCGATTTAAAAAGCCAATAAGTTGTTTAATAACTTTAATATTTTAATGTAAAAATTCTCTGCTGATCTTTAAAATTTTAAACTCAATCGTTTTCGCATTAAAGTAAATTAAATCGCAAAATAAATTTTATAGAATATTCAAATATATATTTTATTTATAAGAAATTTGTTATATCTTTGCTACTAGTGTTTTCTGAAGTAAAATGTAATCAAATTTTATAATTATTTAACATAATTGATAATTTTTGTCAAAGACTATAAAAAACATTAATTGCTTCAAATTTTTAGCATTTAAAATTACTTCAGAATTAATTTCAATGAATTCCATCACATTACTTTGTTAATGCCAAATTGATTATATAATTATTTTTTAAATCTATATCAAAAATTATGTGTCTATATAGAAACATAGTCAATATAGAGAAACTTTTATAGGAGTCCAAAAATTTTATGACAAAGTAGAATATCTTATTATCGTGGGTCATTGATCTAAACTTTATTTAGAAAGAAAAAATAAATAAAAATTAGTAATTTATCTTATTCATAATAACTATATAAGTTATTTAATTTAAAATAAGATTGAAAAAAAAGTTCGTAAAATATTCAGTATGTTGATTTTATAATTGCATTATAAATATATACTAATTAAATATTGATAGGGTTTTGACTGTATTTTATGTATTTTCTTATAACAGCTTAAAATTAATGCGTATTTTATTCCAAAAATATTGCATTTTTTCATATAAAATTGTGTGGGGGGGAAGTTTCCTGCACTTTTTTTATTTATATGTAAAACTTAATAAATTTTACATAGATAACAAGATTTAACATTTTTATGACTCATTAATATTAAGAGGATATTTATACATCATTTAAGGAGTTCAAGAAAATATAGTCTAACATTATATAGGTATGTAAAGAAAAAGATAAATTGAATCAGAATTTCATTAAAAATTGGATACAATATTTGGAATTACTATGAGTTCCGAGAGAAACAATGTAATGGTTTAGAGATAGAAAACTAAAAATATCAGATGAAATAAGTCAGAGTTGTTGGAATCTGAAGAGAAATATTGAATAATTGATTAATAAATTAAGTATAGTTTTAACAATGAAATTAGTTCGAAGTAGGTTATAGTTGTTATAAAAATAATTTTAATAATTAAAAATTTTTTTTAAAAAAAGTGCAGGAAACTTCCCTAAAATTTTTTTTTTATCATAAACCGGTGCAGGAAACTTCCCCCCCCAAAATTTTTATGTCAAAATTTAATAAAATTTAAGACATTTTCATTAAAAAATTAAAATGAAATCATATTACAGCATGTAATCAGAATATTATTGAGAGAAATTCAATAAAAAATAAGTAAAATATAGTAAGATACAGACATAGATATACATATATAAATATTATATATAAATAATTATAATATATATAATATACTATATATATATATTTTTGATAGTTCCTGGAAATAAGAAAGGTTCTATTGAAATTATATCTCCGATTTGCAAAGCATAAGCACTGAAAAATAAAGTCATAGTAAGAAATTAAATAATATATATTAATTTATATTGTTTTTTATAACATCTTATGTAATCCAAATAGAAATTATAAAAATAAATAGTTAAGGTAGTGAGTATGGGATATACTATTCCTTTTATTGCAATCAAAATAAGAAAAATAATTTTTATTTAAATGACAAAATATTGAATGAATAAAATATAAGAATTTTAAATTTATAATTGCTGTCATCGGATACATTTCAAATTAAATAAAAATTATTAATCTTTTTTTTTGGAAATATTATTGTAAAATTTTAATTAATTACAGTAATTAATTTATGAAAATGCTTTATATAAATTGCAATTACATGTTTATCAATTTAACTTTAAGAATATTATAATTTTTTACATTAAATAACATTAATTAAGAAAATAATTTTTAGTTTTATTTCTAAGAGAAATTAATAATTATTTTTGGTCTTTTAATTATGTCATTTATTAAATTATTAATAAAAACTATTTTTAAAATAGTAATTATTGAACAATCTTAATTTTACCTAACAGAAACAAATTAATCAAGTATTTAACTTGTAAAAATTAAAATGCTAAGATCCTAAAAATTGTGCAATATTTTAATTAATTACTTTTATTTATTTAATTATTATGCATTTAAATATTTGATAAAACTTTCATAAAGAATATTTAAATTTTTATAATTATATGAAAATATAAAATATTTAAAAATTTCACGTTTATTTTTTACACCATTAAATAGTTCATTTAATTTTATACCTTAATTACTCAATATTTATTTTATTAATTAAACACTATTATTAAAACTTATCATCGTTTCTAAATAGTGATTATGTAGTTTTAGATTTATTCTATACTAAAAATATTTTTTTATAAAAAATAAAATCTTTTTATTGTAACTTTTAATTGCTAAAATTTTATGCAAATCATTAAGTTTATTTTTGATAAATTTACTTAAGGATATTATTATATATTATCAAATATAACATCACTTGATATCAATTGCTTGTGATAATCATTAAAGGAAACTTTTAGCATGAGAATTATGATGATGGCTACTTGAATGTTTGTGTTATTTTTTATACTCTAAAGAAATATCGTTGAAAGATGAATCAATTCTATCAAAATTATTTAAGTAATTATATCATTTAGAATTCAAAATAATAACAATAATATTTTTGCATTTTTATCGGCAAAGATAGACACTTCATAAGTTTTTCCACCTGGAACACTGATTGTTTCCTCATAAGTAATGCTATCAGTTTGGCTTTGACCTGATCCCAAAGTAATTTAATGCGATTACTATTGAATCAAGCTGCCGTCTGCAGCTACTTCAGAGACCAGTATTTTCAAACCTTTCGCAGCTCCAGAGGTCTGCCCAACAAAAGAAAAAGTCATCTCATTGGGAGAACCATTTTCAAAGCGTTAAGATTGAATCTGTTGCTATGATTGCAAAGTTTGTTTATCCATCACTTAGTTAGTTTCTAATGAGTTATCTTAAACTGCTGCAAAAGCTTGTCTTGGGTACCAGGTTGCATCTTCCTTGAAAAGATGATTGTTGTCGAAAGTATCGAGTTTTAAGTTGTTATCTGAGTGTCTCACATAGCTGTGTGGGAAGTTGTAAGCTTGGAAGCTGACAGCGTTTTAATCGGTGTACCCGGGAACGGCCACGAAGCAAGAATCGTCCTTGAATTGAGCGCTGTTATCATCAGTCATCAAATGGAGCACACCATAAAAAATTAAGTTAGTATTTTTCTTAAATTTTATTTATATTAAACAAGTGTTCAAGTTTGTTTATTTACTATAATAATTTAAGCATTAGCTACTCATAATTACATGTGATATAAAAAAGATTTATGGATTCTCTTTAATAGCTATGTCTGATAAAATTGTTGGGAATATTGACTGATTTTAAAGCAAACCCACTCTAGAAACCATTCAGGCACTTTTCAATGTGAAAAGAAGCATCATGTTTGAATTATTCATCATTCTGGTATGCTTATCTGTGCAGTAGTCCATTCTAGTTAATTTCATATATTTAATTTAATTTACGCATCTAAAAAACTCAATTTTAATAGTGCCTCCAGAACATACCCTTGCCATTAGAAGACTCAAAGGAGAGAGTCTCCCCATAATTTATTTTTAGACTTTCTCCGAATTGGAGTGATTCAGCGTGAATTGTTGATTTTACTTCGATAAGGGCCACTAGTCCCAATACTGTAAAGCCAAACAAAGTAGAAGATTTCATTTTTATAAAAAGAGATTATAAGGATATTTTTAAAAATATTGTTATAAATTACAATATAATATTTGTTTATGATTAATTTTTAAATTAAGGATATTTTTTAGTTTTATTTTTATTAGTATATCTTGATAAATATGTCTTTAATTTTAAATATATAATTATATAGATAAATTTGAATCAACAATAAAATATATTTAATAAATTTCAAAACTAGTATCATTTATTTTTCTCATTTTAATTTCCAAAATATTATTATTTACGTTTTTTCTGCATATTTTCCGAAATCAACATATAAATCTTAAACACTATCATCATTATTATATAAATTTTATTACTTGTAAACAAACTATGACAATTATTAAGAGCTCTCGAAAATTGTTTCATTTCCCCAAATATTATCAATGATTAACAAAATTTTTAATTTATATTTTGGATTCAAATTAAATTTCTTTCAGCATTATTCGAGAATATAAAATAAAATTGGTCATTATCTTTACGTGAGAATCAAAATTTAAATTAATTATTTCATTCAAGAGTAGATTAAGGGGTAACATCTTTAATTTCAATGTCTGACTTCACATATAAGACTTCTTTATGTAAACCTTTGAAAGTTGCGACACAAGGAACACCCTTAAAGTGGACTGTTGCGACAAAAGGAATGTGAAGAAGCATTTTATATAAGAAATTTATTAAAATCTCAAGGATAAAAAAGAACTATAAAACTTTTAATGAATCATTCTTTTGACATTAACTTAACTTTCGTATGTTTTATGTCCTGGTACTATTAGTGGATTATTAAATTTGAAAATCTTGGTTTCCTCTTCGGATTCACCAAAGCTCACTGAATGCATTAATTTCTTCTTAAATGAGATTTATGATTCATCACTAACTACAACTTCAGAAACTTTTATTTTATATGGTGTTCCATGAGTCAACTGATAACCATCTGTTTTCTCATAATTTTCTGTGTTTTTAATAGATATATAACCTGGGAACCCAAATGTTTGCTCATTAGAGGAACACGCTATTACTCTTTGAAGATTGATTATTCAATAACTTAAACCTAATCTTAAATGTAATCAATTTGAACAAAGTCAACTTTATTTGTAAAAGCAATTCTTGGATACCAAGTTGCATCTTCTCTGTAGAGTTTAGTGTCTTCATAATCATCAATTCTTAAATAATTATCAGCATGTCTAATGTAGTAGTTTTAGTAATTGTAGGATTTCAGTGAGATGCCTTAAGAATCAGACAAGCCAGGAACTATTATAAAGCAAGTGTCGTCATTGTAAAGGTGGCTGTCGTCTTCTTTTCTCTGGATACTTAACCTAAAGTTTTAATGCCTTATATAGTAATCAGGATAGTTCACTGATCTGAATGATATACCATTTTCACAACCATTCATGCAATGCTCAATATGAAATGAGGCATCGTTTTTGTAGAGTTCCTCATTTGAGTAACCATGTCTGTAAAGATTGAAGGCCGCATTCAAAACCCCAAAACCCCTTAGTGAGGTTTATAAGTGCTTTGATTTGTAGGGTATAGTTGGGGTCTTATTGGGTTTAGTAGAGAAATTAGCCAATTTGCAAAATGAGAAATATAAATTAGCAAAATTTAGGGTCTATTTATGATGAGAAATATTTAGATTTACTGCTTAACCTTAGGTATGGTACGAGTATTAATAAAGATTAAGTCAAACAGTATTGAATTATGCAGCTATAGCAAAGCTC
>ARYC01007612.1:0-18340 GCA_000711775.1 Oxytricha trifallax
TCAGAATTCATTGCAAAGTATCGCAAAAAAAAGCCCATCAAATACTACACCTCCCATGGTAATTTGACATCGATAATATTTTAAATTAAATTAAGATTTATTCGAATAAAGAATGATCAAAGTTATCTCTTTTATCATTGATGTTTCATGTCGATTCTTAACGAAAGGAGCTGAAATTAAAAAGCGATTTATTAAACATTCACAGAACTTGGCACATCCTTATCAGAATTCATTGCAAAGTATCGCAAAAAAAAGCCCATCAAAAACTAAACCTCCCATTGTGATTTGACATCGATAATATTTTAAATTAAATTAAGATTTATCGAATAAAGAATGATCAAAGTTATCTCTTTTATCATTGATGTTTCATGTCGATTCTTAATAAAAAGACCTGAAATTAAAGAGGATTTCAATAAACAAACATGAAACTCTGGACATCGTTATCAGAATTCAATGCAAAGTATCGCAAAAAAAAGCCCATCAAATACTACACCTCCCATGGTGATTTAACATCGATAATATTTTAAATTAAATTAAGATTTATCGAATAAAGAATGATCAAAGTTATCTCTTTTATCATTGATGTTTCATGTCGATTCTTAACGAAAGGATCTGAAATTAAAGAGCGATTTATTAAACATTTACAGAACTTGGCACATCCTTATAAGAATTCATTGCAATGTATCGCAAAAAAAAGCCCATAAAAAATTAACCTCCCATGGTGATTTGACATCGATAATATTTAAATTAAATTAAGATTTATCGAATAAAGAATGATCAAAGTTATCTCTTTTATCATTGATGTTTCATGTCGATTCTTAATAAAAAGACCTGAAATTAAAGAGCGATTTAATAAACAAACATGAAACTCTAGACATCGTTATCAGAATTCATTGCAAAGTATCGCAAAAAAAAGCCCATCAAAAACTACAACTCCCATGGTGATTTGACATCGATAATATTTTAAATTAAATTAAGATATATCGAATAAAGAATGATCAAGTTATCTCTTTTATCATTGATGTTTCATGTCGATTCTTAACAAAAAGAGCTGAAATTAAAGAGCGATTTAATAAACAAACACAAAACTTGGCACATCGTTATCAGAATTCATTGCAAAGCATAGCAAAAAAAAGCCCATCAAAAACTAAACCTCCCATGGCGATTTGACATCGATAATATTTTAAATTAAATTAAGATTTATCGAATAAAGAATGATCAAAGTCATCTCTTTTATCATTGATGTTTCATGTCGATTCTTAACGAAAAAAGCTGAAATTAAAGAGCGATTTATTAAACATTTACAGAACTTGGCACATCCTTATAAGAATTCATTGCAAAGTATCGCAAAAAAAAGCCCATCAAAAACTAAACCTCCCATGGCCATTTGACATCGATAATATTTTAAATTAAATTAAGATTTATCGAATAAAGAATGATCAAAGTTATCTCTTTTATCATTGATGTTTCATGTCGATTCTTAACGAAAAAAGCTGAAATTAAAAAGCGATTTATTAAACATTCACAGAACTTGGCACATCCTTATCAGAATTCATTGCAAAGTATCGCAAAAAAAAGCCCATCAAAAACTAAACCTCCCATGGCCATTTGACATCGATAATATTTTAAATTAAATTAAGATTTATCGAATAAAGAATGATCAAAGTTATCTCTTTTATCATTGATGTTTCATGTCGATTCATAACGAAAAAAGCTGAAATTAAAGAGCCATTTATTAAACATTTACAGAACTTGGCACATCCTTATCAGAATTCATTGCAAAGTATCGCAAAAAAAAGCCCATCAAAGACTACACCTCCCATGGCAATTTGACATCGATAATATTTTAAATTAAATTAAGATTTATCGAATAAAGAATGATCAAAGTTATCTCTTTTATCATTGATGTTTCATGCCGATTCTTAACGAAAGGAGCTGAAATTAAAGAGCGATTTATTAAACATTTACAGAACTTGGCACATCCTTATCAGAATTCATAGCAAAGTATCGCAAAAAAAGGCCCATCAAAAACTACACCTCCCATGGTGATTTGACATCGATAATATTTTAAATTAAATTAAGATTTATCGATAAAGAATGATCAAAGTTATCTCTTTTATCATTGATGTTTCATGTCGATTCTTAACAAAAAGAGCTGAAATTAAAGAGCGATTTATTAAACATTTACAGAAATTGGCACATCATTATAAGAATTCATTGCAAAGTATCGCAAAAAAAAGCCCATCAAAAACTAAACCTCCCATGGCGATTTGACATCGATAATATTTAAAATTAAATTAAGATTTATCGAATAAAGAATGATCAAAGTTATCTCTTTTATCATTGATGTTTCATGTCGATTCTTAACAAAAAGAGCTGAAATTAAAGAGCGATTTATTAAACATTTACAGAACTTGGCACATCCTTATAAGAATTCATTGCAAAGCATCGCAAAAAAAGGCCCATCAAAAACTAAACCTCCCATGGCGATTTGACATCGATAATATTTTAAATAAATTAAGATTTATCGAATAAAGAATGATCAAAGTGATCTCTTTTATCATTGATGTTTCATGTCGATTCTTAACGAAAGGATCTGAAATTAAAGAGCGATTTATTAAACATTTACAGAACTTGGCACATCCTTATAAGAATTCATTGCAATGTATCGCAAAAAAAGGCCCATCAAAAACTTAACCTCCCATGGTGATTTGACATCGATAATATTTTAAATTAAATTAAGATTTATCGAATAAAGAATGATCAAAGTTATCTCTTTTATCATTGATGTTTCATGTCGATTCTTAACAAAAAGACCTGAAATTAAAGAGGATTTCAATAAACAAACATGAAACTCTGGACATCGTTATCAGAATTAAATGCAAAGTATCGCAAAAAAAAGCCCATCAAAAACTACACCTCCCATGGTGATTTGACATCGATAATATTTTAAATTAAATTAAGATTTATCGAATAAAGAATGATCAAAGTTATCTCTTTTATCATTGATGTTTCATGTCGATTCTTAACGAAAGGAGCTGAAATTAAAAAGCGATTTATTAAACATTCACAGAACTTGGCACATCCTTATCAGAATTCATTGCAAAGTATCGCAAAAAAAAGCCCATCAAAAACTAAACCTCCCATTGTGATTTGACATCGATAATATTTTAAATTAAATTAAGATTTATCGAATAAAGAATGATCAAAGTTATCTCTTTTATCATTGATGTTTCATGTCGATTCTTAACGAAAGGATCTGAAATTAAAGAGCGATTTATTAAACATTTACAGAACTTGGCACATCCTTATAAGAATTCATTGCAATGTATCGCAAAAAAAGGCCCATCAAAAACTTAACCTCCCATGGTGATTTGACATCGATAATATTTTAAATTAAATTAAGATTTATCGAATAAAGAATGATCAAAGTTATCTCTTTTATCATTGATGTTTCATGTCGATTCTTAACGAATAGAGCTGAAATTAAAGAGGATTTCAATAAACAAACATGAAACTCTGGACATCGTTATCAGAATTCATTGCAAAGTATCGCAAAAAAAAGCCCATCAAAAACTACACCTCCCATGGTGATTTGACATCGATAATATTTTAAATTAAATTAAGATTTATCGAATAAAGAATGATCAAAGTTATCTCTTTTATCATTGATGTTTCATGTCGATTCTTAATAAAAAGACCTGAAATTAAAGAGGATTTCAATAAACAAACATGAAACTCTGGACATCGTTATCAGAATTCAATGCAAAGTATCGCAAAAAAAAGCCCATCAAATACTACACCTCCCATGGTGATTTAACATCGATAATATTTTAAATTAAATTAAGATTTATCGAATAAAGAATGATCAAAGTTATCTCTTTTATCATTGATGTTTCATGTCGATTCTTAACGAAAGGAGCTGAAATTAAAGAGCGATTTATTAAACATTTACAGAACTTGGCACATCCTTATCAGAATTCATTGCAAAGTATCGCAAAAAAAGGCCCATCAAAAACTAAACCTCCCATGGTGATTTGACATCGATAATATTTTAAATTAAATTAAGATTTATCGAATAAAGAATGATCAAAGTTATCTCTTTTATCATTGAATGTTTCATGTCGATTCTTAATAAAAAGACCTGAAATTAAAGAGGATTTCAATAAACAAACATGAAACTCTGGACATCCTTATCAGAATTCATTGCAAAGTATCGCAAAAAAAAGCCCATCAAAAACTACACCTCCCATGGTGATTTGACATCGATAATATTTTAAATTAAATTAAGATTTATCGAATAAAGAATGATCAAAGTTATCTCTTTTATCATTGATGTTTCATGTCGATTCTTAACGAAAGGATCTGAAATTAAAGAGCGATTTATTAAACATTTACAGAACTTGGCACATCCTTATCAGAATTCATTGCAAAGTATCGCAAAAAAAAGCCCATCAAAAACTACACCTCCCATGGTGATTTGACATCGATAATATTTTAAATTAAATTAAGATTTATCGAATAAAGAATGATCAAAGTTATCTCTTTTATCATTGATGTTTCATGCTCGATTCTTAACGAAAGGAGCTGAAATTAAAGAGCGATTTATTAAACATTTACAGAACTTGGCACATCCTTATCAGAATTCATTGCAAAGTATCGCAAAAAAAAGCCCATCAAAAACTACACCTCCCATGGTGATTTGACATCGATAATATTTTAAATTAAATTAAGATTTATCGAATAAAGAATGATCAAAGTTATCTCTTTTATCATTGATGTTTCATGTCGATTCTTAATAAAAAGAGCTGAAATTAAAGAGGATTTCAATAAACAAACATGAAACTCTGGACATCGTTATCAGAATTCATTGCAAAGTATCGCAAAAAAAAGCCCATCAAAAACTACACCTCCCATGGTGATTTGACATCGATAATATTTTAAATTAAATTAAGATTTATCGAATAAAGAATGATCAAAGTTATCTCTTTTATCATTGATGTTTCATGTCGATTCTTAATAAAAAGACCTGAAATTAAAGAGGATTTCAATAAACAAACATGAAACTCTGGACATCGTTATCAGAATTCAATGCAAAGTATCGCAAAAAAAAGCCCATCAAATACTACACCTCCCATGGTGATTTAACATCGATAATATTTAAATTAAATTAAGATTTATCGAATAAAGAATGATCAAAGTTATCTCTTTTATCATTGATGTTTCATGTCGATTCTTAACGAAAGGATCTGAAATTAAAGAGCGATTTATTAAACATTTACAGAACTTGGCACATCCTTATAAGAATTCATTGCAATGTATCGCAAAAAAAGGCCCATCAAAAACTTAACCTCCCATGGTGATTTGACATCGATAATATTTTAAATTAAATTAAGATTTATCGAATAAAGAATGATCAAAGTTATCTCTTTTATCATTGATGTTTCATGTCGATTCTTAATAAAAAGACCTGAAATTAAAGAGGATTTCAATAAACAAACATGAAACTCTGGACATCGTTATCAGAATTCATTGCAAAGTATCGCAAAAAAAAGCCCATCAAAAACTACACCTCCCATGGTGATTTGACATCGATAATATTTTAAATTAAATTAAGATTTATCGAATAAAGAATGATCAAAGTTATCTCTTTTATCATTGATGTTTCATGTCGATTCTTAACGAAAGGATCTGAAATTAAAGAGCGATTTATTAAACATTTACAGAACTTGGCACATCCTTATCAGAATTCATTGCAAAGTATCGCAAAAAAAAGCCCATCAAATACTACACCTCCCATGGTAATTTGACATCGATAATATTTTAAATTAAATTAAGATTTATCGAATAAAGAATGATCAAAGTTATCTCTTTTATCATTGATGTTTCATGTCGATTCTTAACGAAAGGAGCTGAAATTAAAGAGCGATTTATTAAACATTTACAGAACTTGGCACATCCTTATCAGAATTCATTGCAAAGTATCGCAAAAAAAAGCCCATCAAAAACTACACCTCCCATGGTGATTTGACATCGATAATATTTTAAATTAAATTAAGATTTATCGAATAAAAATGATCAAAGTTATCTCTTTTATCATTGATGTTTCATGTCGATTCTTAACGAAGGATCTGAAATTAAAGAGCGATTTAATAAATAATATCACTAAAATAAGTTTATGCTTTGTATTTAAAACAATTATGATAAAAAACTGCAAAGATAAATTAACAAATATTGAAATTTAATGTTTGTGATTTATTTAAATTAGAGTATAATTCAATAACAAGAATATAGATCTTATAAAATACAATTCTATGTTATTTAATTATATTTGAACAGTCATTATTGTCTTAAGACGAATGCACAAAAAAGTAATTAAATATTTTAAGAGGCGAGTTTTGCATTTTTCTTATCTAATTATTCTATATGTATTTTTGAGATTGAAGTTGAATCCGAGGACATTGATGATTAAACTGAGATTAAAGAAGCTCATGAATATTTCATAAATTTTAAAATGATTAAATCAAGGTAGATGAAGCATTTCGTGATGTGAATGTAGCTGAATGAAAACGATTTGAAAAAATAATAAATTTAATTCTTTCATTTATATTGCTATTATTTTTCTTTAAGTCTTTATTGAGATTTATATTTGCTTTTTTGATTTCGAATTTATATTTTTTAGTTGCCTTTTATAAATGCTAGTCAATTATATCAAGATATTAGCTATACTTATTATGAAGATAATTACTTTTAGTGAGTTTTAATTTATATGAATATTTTGTTTAGTTATAATTTCAAATAAAATCAAAATCATAATTCTTATAAACATTTTTTCTAGCAATGTTTATTTACTGTTTTCTATTCCATTATTTTATTTA
This sequence comes from Oxytricha trifallax, assembly GCA_000711775.1. Taxonomy (NCBI): domain Eukaryota; phylum Ciliophora; class Spirotrichea; order Sporadotrichida; family Oxytrichidae; genus Oxytricha; species Oxytricha trifallax. The sequence goes on from ARYC01007612.1 coordinate 6,879, forward strand.
ATTCTATATCAATTATTGTTGATTTCCTTGCCTTATAGGAATTTAATTTACCTTTAGAAGCATATTCATTATTTAATCAATGAAATATTCTTGAAGTATTTTGCTCACTTGTTTCTCGACCAACGTGCTGCTTTGTTTCACCGCCAATTCCCTGAGTTGAGATCACATCATAGTCTGTTTCAAATTTTTATAGACGAAATGGTGTCTTTTTTAACGTATCAAGATAGTAATTTATTTCACTCTTCCATTTTACAACAATAACCTAAAATTATAATAATAATTAAATGCAGAGAGCCTTTTAGAATAATATTAAGTTTATACAAGATGACGAGACGGTGTTTTCATTTAACAGCTTTATCTTGAGGTCTTGGCATTAGAGACATGGTTTTATAAAGAAATATGACTAGAAAGTCAAGGTATAAAAATTGGCGATTTTTGGAGGTATTAGCGAGGATGCTGGTTTAGAGACATATATCATTCATCCTCGCTCTATTAAAATTAGCAGTATAAATAGATTTTAGATTAGTTGAAAGAGAAACACTCTGAATAAGAGATTATAACTGATTTTTGATAATTTTCCTTTTAATAAGACAAAATAACCAAAGAATAGTAATGAACTATTAAGAATATTGCCAGTGCTCAATCTACATTACTCTCCATAGTTTAATGGTTTGAGTTCTACTGGGTATATTATAAAGTCATTTATAAGTAACTGTTGCGATATCACATAAAACATGGCCTCACTTTTGATACAAAGACCTAACTTATTTTAAAGCAAAGAGAGTAGATCATTACTTGGCATAAAACTGAACTTAAGAAGGGAAAATTAAATGATATAAATAATATTTGTTAATTTAATGAATAATTAAGTCACATTTAAAATTATTTCTTGGGAACTAGCTACTTTTTCAGCTCTTCTTCTTGTTGATTCCCTCCTCCTAAATTTCTTCTTTTGATGCCAGCTCTTACATCTATATTCATTTAATCTGGAGGCAGAATATTTTTGTAAAGTCTCAAGCTTACTTTATACATTGTTAAAATTTTCAGTCTGTGAAACCGTTGCTTTTCTTTATTTAAGAAGATGCAAAATCCAGACTTTTCTAAAGTTAAATTAAAAATAATGATTGAAATATAAGGATGTGAGCTCTCACCTTTACTGATCCCTTGTTTGTCAATAGCTTCTGGAAATATTTTGTACTTTATTTAAAAATAAAAATCTCGAATAATTTCTTCAAGTAATGGCCTTTGATTACTGCAAATATACCAAAGAAATAAATAGTTTCTTCATGTTGTTTATTTGGCAACTACCTCGAAATTGTCAGATAATGCGAGACCAATTAATCATTCATAGCATCATCATATAAGTTAGTCACTGAGATTTCTGGATAGTTTGGAATCTCTGCAAACTTTACATCTTAAGTTTTCAATGCTTTCTTCTATTCGCAGAGCATCGCCCTTAGAAATGATATTTTAGTACCTACCATAGTTGGCAGGAACAAAAACAACTACATAATCAAGATTAGTTACTATGAGTTCATTACCTTGCTGCACCAGGTAGCGGTGCAAATCCTCCTTGCTTCTAAATCTTTGAATCAATTCTTGTGCTTGCACTCTTTTCATTGCATCATTCATTGACTCCATCTTGTTTACAGATCTAAGAAATGATATTCAAATTTAAGTTTATTGATTTCAATTATATACCTCTGTAAAACTTACTATTAAATATGGGCATCCTATAGGAGGTCAACCTCTAAGAAGGATATGGAGAAGGTTGTGAGAACTGGTTACAAACTTGAGAGATTAATATCAATTTCTACTGTTATAGTTCCATATATTTAAATTTAAATTGGTACGTACTTAATTAGGAGTACCCTAATTTTAATAAAAAAATGACAAAATACCTCCTAAACATTTCGCTTATCATTAGATGCACCTCCTAAATCGGGAGTTGCTTAATGAAAAACTAAATTAAAAAATTATTATTGGCTTATAATTATTATGTTTGGGCTAATTAGTAAAACTTTTAACTCAATTTAATGTCCTTATAAAATTAACCAATCAGGGTGTGTAAAATTGATTTTCGCCTAACTACATGCAACTTCTTCCAATAATTATTATTTTTTAATTTGATTGTTCATTACCTCAATCTTCGTGTCTAATTGATCTTTGGGGTTATATATTGTCATTTAGCACTCATATTCTTCTCTAATATTCTATAACCTTCCTTGAGACTTTTAGGTTTGCAAAGTTTTTATATAATCTCTCAGTTATAAGGCTCTTTTATTTTAAAAATTCAAATTTTAAAAGGGTTCGAACATTTTAAAAATGAAACAGCACTTTCATTAAACTAAAAGAGAGTTATATTTGACAACAATCTAACCATGTTGTTTTTTTTATAAAATAAATTTAAGTGGATTACAACATTAATTTATAAAAAATCCAATATAAATAATACAAATAAATTAGATAAATCTTGAAATTTTGCCTGTCATCTCTGTATTGTACTTTATATTTTGTTCTATCTCAATTATTGATATCTCTATAATCTTGGTCTTCAGCTACAACTGAACCTCTGATGAATCCCTCTACCGGTTTTATTAAATGCATACCCTAAAAAATTAAATGTTCAATATATTTATTGTAACTTACATTATTAATGAACTATACAGAGGTTTCAGATCAGACATTATTTAAATTTATATAATTATATTATTTAAAAAATTCACTTTATTTAAAATATTCATGAATACAAAGTGTAATAGCTTTGAGATTAACTCTTATAAAAGAACTATCAGAGCTAAACTTGAGTTCTCTTTTATTAAAATAGAAATTAATAATATAATATTAAATGGTAAAAAAGTGCGCGGGATACAGAGAGGAAGAAAAGATATTAATTAAATTCCTATACAAACTGAAGAAGTAGAAGTCTATATTTGTGAGAAGTGTGAGAAAAATTTTGTTCACAAATCTAGTTGGTATAGACATATGAAGGAGCATAGAGAAATCAATTAAAGCATAATAAATTGAGTGTGAGTATGTTTGCTTCGATTTATTAAGCAGATTTAAGGAAGAATCTTTTACAAGCTCACAATAAAGAATTAGATATTTAAATATAATACATATATAATATTTATAATATATAAATCACGAGGGCACACTCGAAGAGATTTGTTCTACCAGGCATTGAAGTATCACCAGGTGCTTCTGGTCATTATGGAACGAATTTATGAGGAGCAATATTGATCAGTTGTTGAACAGAGGTACTGATACGAAAAAGTGTTTTGATCAGGGGCTCGTGAGACGATGACATTAAGAGCCATGGAGTTAAATTAGAGGAGCTAAAAACCTCAGAGATTGAGGGAAGCAGTTGATTTCTCTCAACAGTGCACTCACTGAAGCTTACATCGTGTCTGGATGGGACCTTATTGCACTAGTCGAAGCCGCCTCGCTTTCGTGACACACGAGCACCGTAGTAGTCAATGACTTTCTAATTTTGATATTTAAATTCATTGAGTTAAATTGAAGCTACTAAATAAGCTAGAAAAATTCAGAAAGAAGTACATCTCGAATATAATAGTGAATGAAAATATATGAGGAAATCATGCAACCATCTGAACTCTGAAATAACAAAGATTATGATTAAAATTCAATATATAAAGATTCCTGTACTTGCTTAAATTGACCTAGTGACTAAACTTTAAAGCTACCTTATATTAGAAGACTCCTTTGATAAGAAAGTTATCAATGATCATCAATACGCATACAAGGTGTATCCCTTCAACTATCTCTTAAGTGATGATAAATATTAGATGGAGTTTACAAATGAGTATCAAGTACTCACTCAAGCAAAGTTTAAAGAGTGTAGTTACTTAATCAAGCTAGATGCTGTTCTCCTTGCCAAGGATCATGTTGCTTTCAGACTTCCACTCTATGAAATGACCCTAAGAGATTTCATAACAGATCAAAGGAATCATAAGTAACTTGGATAAATAGCGACTCAGACCGTATAAGGTATTAAAGAGCTTCATAAGTTAGGGTTTGTTCACAGAGATTTGAAGCCAGAAAATATAATGATAAACTTCTCACCTGTAATAGTAGCAATAATCGATTTCAACAGAGCCTAAAGAGTGGAAGTATCAAGGCTTGGAACTGTAGTGGGAACGCAAGGGTACTATCCAGAAAGAGAAGACTGGAGAGATGGTGACTCTAAGTTGGATTTGTGGGTTTAGCTGCAATATTACTGACACAGAAAAACTAGGAAAAAAGATTTAAGCTTAATTTACTGTATTTCAAAAATAGTGACAGTGAGGTTTTCACCATTTACAATGTTAATCCTTTGTATAGCAGTTTTTTTTTTAAGTAAGTCGTCGATGAAGTTGGAAATATTGAAATAATTTAAAAAATATATAAAAAATTTCAAATATATATATAAACAAGAAAGATTGTTTAGCTACACTGATTTTTAAAATTCGTATATTTAAAGTGATAACTTACTGCATATTTAGAGTTATTACTATTAAATTATGAATAAAAATTAATATTTAAATATAATATTGTAACAAAAAGTAGAAGGCGATATTTTGCAAAGATTTCTATTCTTCAAGGACTGAGGAAGATGTTAAGCAGAGTATCAAGTAGTTTATAGACAAATAAGAGTCTCTCAGTAAAAAGAATGGAAGAGCAAATAAAATTAAAACTAAACTTAAGATTAGACATAGGATTAAAGCAGATAGAGCTTTGGTTAAGTAAGATAAATTTCAGACTTAACCGACATAATCAAAAGTGCATTTTGAGTGATTAAATTAGATAAATTTACTAAAATATTAATATTAAGGTAATATTTTTGAAGTATAAGTGAATTTTTATATTAATCAAAATCGATGTCTTATTAAATTAGGTAGAAGTCTTAACACAATAAGAATAGAGTAAATATATGCAGTAGAGTGTATGTTGGCATTAGTATATCTCAAGACGCAATCTATGAATCGATCTGAGAGATTTCCACTGTGATCTTGGGCGGATATACGCTCATAATGCGCGGATATCTGCGCAATGTATCGTCAAAAACTCCACTTCAAACGACATTCGTCTGAATCCACTTTCTTAATTCAGAGACCTCTCTAGGCATTAAATGCCCTCATTTTTAATAATTCTTAATAATTTCTATTAAATCTGAGGATTATTAAATTAACGCAATTTATTAATTTAATAATTTATCTGTAATCAAAATTCTCTAAAGAGAAATCAATCTGACTTTAAAACTTTTAATTCTATATTAAGAATTAAAATTAAACCCTCAGATTTAATAGAAATTATTAAGAATTATTAAAAATGAGGGCATTTAATGCCTAGAGAGGTCTCTGAATTAAGAAAGTGGATTCAGACGAATGTCGTTTGAAGTGGAGTTTTTGACGATACATTGCGCAGATATCCGCGCATTATGAGCGTATATCCGCCCAAGATCACAGTGGAAATCTCTCAGATCGATTCATAGATTGCGTCTTGAGATATACTAATGCCAACATACACTCTACTGCATATATTTACTCTATTCTTATTGTGTTAAGACTTCTACCTAATTTAATAAGACATCGATTTTGATTAATATAAAAATTCACTTATACTTCAAAAATATTACCTTACCGCATTTGCTTTTATCATAATTTATTTGTTCTGCGTAAGTTTTTTTTCATTATATAATTCACATGCACCAAACAAACAAATATTAGTACTTTCTAGTGTTGAATCACTCTACCGAAGATATTATTAAAACGACCATCTACAGCTAATATCTTCGGTAGAGTGATTCAACACTAGAAAGTACTAATATTTATTTGTTTGGTGAATGTGAATTATATAATGAAAAAAACTTACGCAGAACAAATAAATTATGATAAAAGCAAATGAGGTAAGCATGATAAAAAGATTAATTTGTAAGTGTTAGAAAATTAAATGAAATATTAAAAATGATGTGTTTCAGTAAATAGGAATTAAAAAAGTTTTATTTTTTAGTTATTATATTTTTAATAGGAGTTATGTGTTAATAAATTTAATTTATTTTAACTTTTAATTAAGTGAAATAGTTATTTATTTATTTCACAAAACTAAACATTTGGTTATTAAGAAAAAATGAATCAGTATGTTTGCTTACAACATCATCTTAACAGATTTCCAAATTCTTCAAAATCAAGATAATTATTATTAAATTAATGGCATGTAATTGTAAAAATATTATAATTTATAAGAAATCTTTCCCTATGATTATAATTAAAATATAATTATACATTAGGCTAAAAATATGAAATTTATTAACAATATTACTATTATTTTACTACCACTCCCCAATCCAGCCTCCTTCTCCTGCTCACCTCATTAGCTTTTCACATAATTCATTGCTTCTTGGTGGGTCTTTACGCTCTATTATTCACATGCATCAATCAAACACATCTTAGTGCTTTCCTAATGTAAGATCATTCTAACGTTAATTTCGTTAGCATATGATGAAGTTAGTAGTAAACGAAATTAACGTTAGAATGATCTTACATTAGGAAAGCACTAAGATGTGTTTGATTGATGCATGTGAATAATAGAGTGTAAAGGCTTGGCTAGAAGCAATGAATTATGTGAAAAGCTAATGAGGTGAGCAGGAGAAGGAAGCTGGATTGGGGAGTGCTAGTAAAATAATAGTAATATTGTTAATAATTGGTGTAGTTTTATAAAAAATATCTGCTTAATTTTATTAATAGTAATAGAATTTAAATAAAATAATTTGATATAAATTAAGTTAATAAATTTTATTATTAGTCATGATATAAAAAAATCATTGCTAGAATGAGTATTATTATCAAATTAATCTACACATGTTTTAAATAAACTCTTAGAGCAAAATTTGAGAGAGTCATTGAAATGAAAATAAAAGAATGATTACCAAGAGCTAGTAAATTATGATTGAATTGCAAAATATTTAAATGTGCATTTGATTGTCATCCCTTCTATTTCTTAATTTCCTCCTTTTGCAATTTAACTGATACTCTCGAGATTAAACGTTGCATATAAGCTCTTAAAAATATTTTGAATTGTTGTCTGAGGAATTGCAATAACTTCAAAAGAAACTAAAAAACTTGGGGGAAGTTTCCTGCCCGAACATTGATTTTTATAATTTTTGGCAATAAAAATAATAGAAACATATAAATTTTTTCTTAATTATCATTACCATATACCAAATAATTTTTATTTATAAATAATTTTTAAGGTATATTATTATTCTTTATCAAATAATACATTAAAAACAATACTAAAATAATTGTTTTTATTAATAATTAATGTGAATTTAATTAAAACTTAAATTCATTATTAAGGTAAAAATAGAATTTTATACTAGATTAAAAATAATTATATCATAATTGTTGATAAAAAATTTTAGAAATCAATGAAAATTATATGTTTTTATATATAGGGCAGGAAATTTCCCCTCCCAAAACTTGTTCCATCATAAGAGAGAACCAGAGTAGAAGTTATAGTAGAGCTGGTAGTGGAGCTTGAGAAACTTCTCAATATTGCTAAAGTATAATTGATTTGGGGAAATTGAAAATAAAAATATAACTGTGACAGTAAGTAAGATTAACTGCCACTAATTACATTAGCTTTTAATACTAATTTGATTTAGCGTATTTGTAATTTAATTTAGTTATTATAAATAATTTTGACTCAATCGTAAATATTGTAGAGTGTACGATTCTTAAAAATCTTTTTTTTAATATTAAGGCGTTCTTTTGAAATAGTACAATTTGTAGAGTGTACGATTTGAGATTAAAATATTTTTTAATTATCATTTTGTACAAAGAGAATACAAGAGGAGTGATAATATTAAATATGTATAAGATTCTTTTTTAAAAAAACTTAAGCTAAATTACTGACAAGGGGCATTTAATCATTCTGCGTTTATAATATTTTTATATTTCTCTCTGACATAAATGTTGGCTACGACTCTCTGCTCGTCTGACAATAAGTCTGAATCCCTATCCTTTTGCATATGGCAGTTTAAAGTACATTACAAACTCAGCACGAAAATGATTAGAAGACCACGAGCATAAGCAAAATAAGCAAGACAATGACAAGACAACCACTATTAATCTAGTATAATCAAAATGGGGAAACAGTTAAAAACTAATCAAAAAAGAGTTCAAATATAAATATGATCTTAACTAATTATATCTACTTAAATCAAACTGTAGCTTTTTTGAAAAAAGATTAAGTGCTTATTTATTTTATTTTTAATTAATTAATTAACTATGTGAAATGGAATTTTTGTTTTTTTCAACTTTTCTGATTCGTTTGTATTTTAGGGCATGTTTTGTAAGTTAGGCATTTGTATTCATTGTTGCAACTTTTCTTGTGTTTTTTTTGTCAAAAAATTCTAGATATCTTCAAGATATCTTCCTTGAGCTATCTTAAGGATATCTTCCTAAGAAAAAATAAAAAAAATAAATTTTACAGTAGTAATAGCAATAGCAGCAACAATAACAACAATAATAGCAGTAATAATAGCAATAGCAATAAAATCACCAATAATTATTGAGCTACTGAAATTCTAAAGAATTTCAAAAATTTAGAAATCACAGATTATTACTTTATTTAGTCATCATCACTATTTTCATCATCTTCAACAAAAGCTCTCAAAAATGAGAAATTTAATAAAATTGGATTTTTTGGGAAAAATACCAGCTCAATAATTATTGGTGATTTTATTGCTATTGCTATTATTACTGCTATTATTGTTGTTATTGTTGCTGTTACTGCTATTACTACAGTAAAATTTATTTTTTTATTTTTTCTTAGAAGATATCCTGAAGATAGCTCAAGGAAGATATCCTGAAGATATCTAAAATTTTTTGACAAAAAAAACACAAGAAAGTTGCAACAATGAATACAAATGCCTAACCTACAAAACATGCCCTAAAATACAAACGAATCAGAAAAGTTGAAAAAAACAAAAATTCCATTTCACATAGTTAATTAATTAATTAAAAATAAAATAAATAAGCACTTAATCTTATTTCAAAAAAGCAACAGTTTGATTTAAGTAGATATAATAAGTTAAGATCATTTTTATATTTGAACTCTTTTTTGATTAGTTTTTAACTGTTTCCCCATTTTGATTATACTAGATTAATAGGCATTAGCAAAATCAGAACGACATGATAAGACAACCACGTAGCATTAGTCAAGGATCAGAAGGACGCATGACACGGTAACAACAAGCATAAGTAGATCATGAAGACAATGACATGTGACAAGACGATGTGAGGCAAGTTAAGCCATGACGATGACACGTTGACAACGAGCTGATAAGCAAGATAAGCATGATCATGGATCAGGAACCCACGAGCGATCTCCAAAAACGCGCCAAAACCCCTTAGTGAGGTTTATAAGTTCTTTGATTTTTAGGGTATAGTTGGGGTCTTATTGGGTTTAGTATAGAAATTAGGTCAAATTGCAAAATGAGAAATAGAAATTAGCGAAATTTAGGGTATATTTATGATCAGTAATATTTAGATTTACTGCTTAAGCTTAGGTATGGTACGTGTATTAATATAGACTAAGCCAAACCTGTACTAAAAATTATGCAGCAATAGCAAAGTTATTACGCAAGAGTGCCTCAACTGTTAGGTATCACTGCTTGCTAGCTGTTTAGCATTTTAATTCTGGTTGTCGAACGCATCCTGCAAGAAAATAAAAGTTCTCCCAGGGTCATATTGACTTCCTCTGCGACTCTAAGACTTTGAAGTATTGGGCACACTTTCCATTAGACTAACGAGCTGTGATGTTTCATCGCAGGTTTCCTGACATGCGTATCTCTCCTTAGACTATAGCCAATATTTATAGAAGAAAGGGTATTACTTTCAAGACTGTCAACAGAGTGAATAGAGTGATTGATTTACAGTGCCATTTTATAGTAATAATTTAAATTATATATATGATTAAATGCAGAGAGTTTTTACTAATAACATCAAGTTCATACACGCTGATGAAGCTGTATTCACTTTCAACACCTTTATTAATAAGTCTTGGTATAAGAAGTATGATAATATAGAAGTCTATGATTAAAAAGTGAAGGTAGTCACCCATGCAATTTTAGCTGGTATAAGTGAGAGATTCAGGCCTAGAGAGTTATGTTATTCACCCTCGCTCTATTAAGCGAGAGTAGTATATAGAGTTCCTAAATAGGCTCAGAGAGAAGTATAGTAACCAAGAGATCATCCTGTTTGTTGATAACCTCTCAGTTCATAAGACTAAGGAGTCTAAGAAAGCTATTGAAGAGCTAAACATAACTCCTGTATACAACGTTCCTTATAGCCCATAATTTAATGGAATTGAATTCTACTGGAGTTAAATTAAGACTCACTACAAGAAGCTGCTGCTGTATCATCTTATGCATGACTTGCCCATCGATACAGTAGACTTAATTCAAAGCAGCTGTCAGAGAGTGAGCGTAGATAAGACAACAGTCTGTGCGAGAGAGGGACGAATGAATGTTTATAAATAAGTTTTAGATTTAAATGAATGAATAAGTTCACATATTAAACTAACCCATAAAGGGGTTTGGCTTCTCTTTCTCTCCTCTTCTTATGGCTTGCTTGGGCCCATATTTCTTCTCTTAGTGCCAGCTCCTGCATCTATGTTCATTTCATCTGGATTTTAGACATTTTAAAAAGCCTCTTGCTCACCTCATAAATTGTCTGCGACTCTCTTTCTCTGTGAACCTTTGCATGCTCTATCATAAGATATATGCCAGTGCCAGATTTTCCTACAAAGTTATATGTCAAAGCTTACTTGAAAGATAAGGATGCTTCTTAGGTTCCTCTAGCCAAGCTGAGCTTATTAGAATGCCTTGCTTTTTCTAGTCTTCAGGAGAGATAGAGTATCATTTCTTATGTGCATCTTCAATTATTTCTCTGAAATACTCCTCTTTTATTGTACCAAGAACACCAAAGAAAAAGTTCCTCTCTGGTAGTTTATTAGAGAGTTGTTTCTTGATAGGAAGGTAAACTACAACTTCCTCATCTTACATGGCATCCTCTTAAAGATTAGTGACTGAAATCTGAGGGTAGTTAGGAATTTCTATTAGTTTAATCTCTTTATTTTTAAAAGCTTTCTTCTCCTCGCAAAGTATTGCTTTCAAGAATGAAATTTGTACCTTCCATCGTTTGAAGGAATAAACCAACTGTATAATATGTTAATAGTCATCAAGTTATCTTACCATGTAAAGTTAGGTATCGATAGAGATCTTCCTTACTTCTGAATCTTGATATCATTTCTTGAGCCTCGACTCTTTTCATTTGATTACTGAGTGATTCCATCTTTGTTCCTCTTCCTATTAATGAATTTCAAATTATAATTTATAGCCTTCTGGATCCTATTGTTTAAAAACTTACTATTAAATATGGGCATCTTATAGGAGG
>ARYC01007613.1:0-13456 GCA_000711775.1 Oxytricha trifallax
AAGAATAGCGCTCATTTTAATTTGCTGATATATTTTATTATATTAATTATAAAATTAAAGTGGGCACTCGGTAATAAAATTAATATCGATAATATATGTTTAATTTAAAAATTGTAGAAAGTAATTAATCAACGTAACATATTTATAATAACTTAAATTGAAATTAAAATGTAATGAATTGAATAATAATGGAAGCATAATATCCCTGAATTTTTTGCATTTATCATAAAAATGTCATAAAGTAAGATCTTTATTTCAGAATTTTTTATTATAAGTACTATCTTTATATGAAATAAGCATTATATCAGATAAATTTCTTGAAAATTCAATTAATTTTAGTTTTAAGAACTTTTAATTGCGCTAGGTATTTTTTATAAATATATTCAGAATTACTTATAACTTTCAAATAAATATATTAAAGATTACTATTTCAATTACTCATTATTAGTGTGCTAAACAACAATTAATTTAGGAAATCAATATTAAAAAAAATATTATGATGCCTAAATATAAACTCTATGTATTTAGTAAATGCAGATACAAAATTTTATCCCTTTTTTATTTCTCATATACTACAACAAATATAAACTAATTTATATAATTATATTACAGGCAGTTTTAATTTATTTTTAATTTTTGTTCTTACTAATTGGTTTCCATCTTATCAATAATAATAGATTGGCAGATACTTTAGTATATTTTTACAGGAGAGGAAAGGAAAATAAATTTTCATAAATTTTGTGTATTTTGACATATTTTATGAGTATATTTTACATTATTATAAATTAAAACACTCTTGAAGAAGTTTTGTTTCTATACAAAGTCCTCAAATCAAGTTTGAACTTAATTTGAAGGACCTCCTAAAATAATTAAACATTATTAGGATCAATTTAATGGATATAGTTTGAAAAATGGAAAAGTTAATCTGTGAAACTTGTGAGCAAGTTTTCAAAGTTCTCCGCATACCTTTTCAAGGCTGAACTCCAGTAGGTCCTCCCTATTTAGTAGTAAGATTTTATGAAGCTTAGTATGGATATCGATAATTTTAAATTTTATTAACATTTCTAGAAAGAGGAAGCAAGATGGAGTGTATGAATGATGCAATGAAGAGAATTTAATCTAAAGATTAATAGGAAAATTTCGAAGTAAAGAGGACCTATATAGATACTTGGTTTAGCAAGGTAAACTTTTAACTAATAATAATAAATTAACTATAGTTGGATTGTTCTTGACAACATAGGAAAGAACAAAAATTTCGTTTTTAAAAGCATTGCTAAGTGATCAGTAAAAGCTTTTAAGACTAATGCAATAAAGATGATAGAGATACCACTACCCTGAATTATCTGCAATAAATCTCTATGATGATGATATGAGTGATCCACATGTTTCAATCTAACTTCCATCAAAGCTGTAACTCTCTAATAAGTTGCTAGAGAGAAACTTCTTATTTGGAACTCTGAAACCTGAGAACTTAAATGGAGTTATTTTTAGAAGTTCGCAAGAAACGATATATGAGATAGCGTGGGTGTTAGTGTTAGTGTCATTAGTGTGGGTGGCTCTGTGAATGTTAATGTTCCCTCTATGGAGGCTGTTGCTTGGATGGTACTTGCTTTAGATTATGTTCTCCCTCACTTTATGACAAGATCCTCTTGCCGTCACTCTGCCAATTTTTTTTTCGCATTTGGGTTCCGCGACACAAAGTGATTTTGGTTTTCTGATAATCTCTCGCAACTCTTACAGAAGTTAAGTTAAAATACTATATATATAAGAGGAGAAAATGTAAAGATACGAGTTGGAATCTAAAAATGCGCAATTTCCCAATTCTTAAAAAAAATCAATATCGATAAAGAGGTACCAACAACATTTGGACACCTTGAGATTTTATTGACTTTCTGCTTGGGATAATAGAGTATTGCGAGTGCCGAGATTTGGTTGATAGAATGTCTAAATCGGATAGTTTCCAACCTTATCAATATTCAAGCTGTTGTTGTTGTCAGGTAATTTAAGGGAGGAAAAAACGCTCCATAATCTAGATAAATTCATTACAAATGGATTAGGATGAAGTGATAATAGGTGACGCAAGATAGGCCTCCATTTAACCCAGCGAAGAGGCCTCCTCAGGCCAAACCAGCAAAAGTGTGATCGCTGCAGACAATGTCGATGCCGTGACTAATTACAGTAACGATGATCAGCTGGAGTAATTAAGAAAAATGGATAGCTCTCCTGTTTAGGATATCCCTTAGGATAAATATTTTTCTGGTAAGGAAAATAGCATTTGGCTAAAATCATAAAATTTGGTGAATTGTTTAAATTAATAAAGTTAAATATTCAAACATTTTAAATTGCAGATTTACAGCACTGTAAATTGAGCAATACTTTGAGCTGCTACTGTTTAGTGCTGCAACCGTGCCCTGAGTTTTGCGCCATGTATAAGCACGAAGAGACTTCCCTTAGAGTTGATTTTGGAGGCCATGACTCCTCGCCCAGCCTCATGGTTAGCTTAGCTGGAGCTGAGAGCACTGACTGCAGTGGGGCCGTTTAATCGTAACTGGAGTCAAAAGGCATAGATGATCCACTTATTTCTCAACAGGCATTCAAGAGATGTTAAAGAGAATCGGTGAGCAATTCAATGCGATGTTCAGAAGAAATGACTTCCTCCATTCAATCATTATTATAAAGTGAAATAAATGATCAGACATTCACTGGCCCTACCTACAAAAGTTATATAATCGGACCAAGAACTCAATCATTGGAACATATCATCAAGATATTGTTTACAAAATGCAAATTGACGATTTAGCACATTAAACGCATAAATTACAGAAAATGTATTCTCTAGCCTTCCTCGAAATATTTTGCAACTTTTTTTCGAGAAAGGCTACAAATATTATTTAATAAATAATTTATATAATAATAAACTTCAATCTTTATCTATTTTAAATAATTATTCTTTAATTTGTTTTATTAAGATATTTATAAGTAATCACTATAGAGAAAATGTATTCACTTTTATAAATGTATTCACTTTTATATCATTAATCATTTAAAAATCACTTTATGCACATAAATTTAATTTTTTTTATAAATATGAATTTTGTTTTAATTAAACCTGAATTCGGTTTATTCACTTATTTAAAAAGATAAATATATAAATTAACTTTTAAATATAATAAAAACACTATTGTAAATTCTTAATATATAAAAAATAAATATATATATATTTATCTTTTTAAATAAGTGAATAAACCGAATTCAGGTTTAATTAAAACAAAATTCATATTTATAAAAAAAATTAAATTTATGTGCATAAAGTGATTTTTAAATGATTAATGATATAAAAGTGAATACATATTCTCTATAGTGATTACTTATAAATATCTTAATAAAACAAAATAAAGAATAATTATTTAAAATAGATAAAGATTGAAGTTTATTATTATATGAATTATTTATTAAATAATATTTGTAGCCTTTCTCGAAAAAAAGTTGCAAAAAATTTCGAGGAAGGCTACAGAATACATTTTCTGTAATTTATGCGTTTAATGTGCTAAATCGTCAATTTGCATTTTGTAAACAATATCTTGATGATATGTTCCAATGATTGAGTTCTTGGTCCGATTATATGACTTTTGTAGGTAGGGACAGTGAATGTCTGATCATTTATTTCACTTTATAATAATGATTGAATGGAGGAAGTCATTTCTTCTCAACATCGCATTGAATTGCTCATCGATTCTCTTAACATCTCTTGAATGCCTGTTGAGAAATAAGTGGATCATCTATTGCCTTTTGACTCCAGTTACGATTAAACGGCCCCACTGCAGTCAGTGCTCTCAGCTCCAGCTAAGCTAACCATGAGGCTGGGCGAGGAGTCATGGCCTCCAAAATCAACTCTAAGGGAAGTCTCTTCGTGCTTATACATGGCGCAAAACTCAGGGCACGGTTGCAGCACTAAACAGTAGCAGCTCAAAGTATTGCTCAATTTACAGTGCTGTAAATCTGCAATTTAAAATGTTTGAATATTTAACTTTATTAATTTAAACAATTCACCAAATTTTATGATTTTAGCCAAATGCTATTTTCCTTACCAGAAAAATATTTATCCTAAGGGATATCCTAAACAGGAGAGCTATCCATTTTTCTTAATTACTCCAGCTGATCATCGTTACTGTAATTAGTCACGGCATCGACATTGTCTGCAGCGATCACACTTTTGCTGGTTTGGCCTGAGGAGGCCTCTTCGCTGGGTTAAATGGAGGCCTATCTTGCGTCACCTATTATCACTTCATCCTAATCCATTTGTAATGAATTTATCTAGATTATGGAGCGTTTTTTCCTCCCTTAAATTACCTGACAACAACAACAGCTTGAATATTGATAAGGTTGGAAACTATCCGATTTAGACATTCTATCAACCAAATCTCGGCACTCGCAATACTCTATTATCCCAAGCAGAAAGTCAATAAAATCTCAAGGTGTCCAAATGTTGTTGGTACCTCTTTATCGATATTGATTTTTTTAAGAATTGGGAAATTGCGCATTTTTAGATTCCAACTCGTATCTTTACATTTTATCCTCTTATATATATAGTATTTTAACTTAACTTCTGTAAGAGTTGCGAGAGATTATCAGAAAACCAAAATCACTTTGTGTCGCGGAACCCAAATGCGAAAAAAAAATTGGCAGAGTGACGGCAAGAGGATCTTGTCATAAAGTGAGGGAGAACATAATCTAAAGCAAGTACCATCCAAGCAACAGCCTCCATAGAGGGAACATTAACATTCACAGAGCCACCCACACTAATGACACTAACACTAACACCCACGCTATCTCATATATCGTTTCTTGCGAACTTCTAAAAATAACTCCATTTAAGTTCTCAGGTTTCAGAGTTCCAAATAAGAAGTTTCTCTCTAGCAACTTATTAGAGAGTTACAGCTTTGATGGAAGTTAGATTGAAACATGTGGATCACTCATATCATCATCATAGAGATTTATTGCAGATAATTCAGGGTAGTGGTATCTCTATCATCTTTATTGCATTAGTCTTAAAAGCTTTTACTGATCACTTAGCAATGCTTTTAAAAACGAAATTTTTGTTCTTTCCTATGTTGTCAAGAACAATCCAACTATAGTTAATTTATTATTATTAGTTAAAAGTTTACCTTGCTAAACCAAGTATCTATATAGGTCCTCTTTACTTCGAAATTTTCCTATTAATCTTTAGATTAAATTCTCTTCATTGCATCATTCATACACTCCATCTTGCTTCCTCTTTCTAGAAATGTTAATAAAATTTAAAATTATCGATATCCATACTAAGCTTCATAAATCTTACTACTAAATAGGGAGGACCTACTAGAGTTCAGCCTTGAAAAGGTATGCGGAGAACTTTGAAAACTTGCTCACAAGTTTGACAGATTAACTTTTCCTTTTTCAAACTATATCCATTAAATTGATCCTAATAATGTTTAATTATTTTAGGAGGTCCTTCAAATTAAGTTCAAACTTGATTTGAGGACTTTGTATAGAAACAAAACTTCTTCAAGAGTGTTTTAATTTATAATAATGTAAAATATACTCATAAAATATGTCAAAATACACAAAATTTATGAAAATTTATTTTCCTTTCCTCTCCTGTAAAAATATACTAAAGTATCTGCCAATCTATTATTATTGATAAGATGGAAACCAATTAGTAAGAACAAAAATTAAAAATAAATTAAAACTGCCTGTAATATAATTATATAAATTAGTTTATATTTGTTGTAGTATATGAGAAATAAAAAAGGGATAAAATTTTGTATCTGCATTTACTAAATACATAGAGTTTATATTTAGGCATCATAATATTTTTTTTAATATTGATTTCCTAAATTAATTGTTGTTTAGCACACTAATAATGAGTAATTGAAATAGTAATCTTTAATATATTTATTTGAAAGTTATAAGTAATTCTGAATATATTTTAAAAAAATACCTAGCGCAATTAAAAGTTCTTAAAACTAAAATTAATTGAATTTTCAAGAAATTTATCAGATATAACGCTAATTTCATATAAAAATAGTACATTTATAATAAAAAATTCTGAAATAAAGATCTTACTTTATGACATTTTTATGATAAATGCAAAAAATTCAGGGATATTATGCTTCCATTATTATTCAATTCATTACATTTTAATTTCAATTTAAGTTATTATAAATATGTTACGTTGATTAATTACTTTCTACAATTTTTAAATTAAACATATATTATCGATATTAATTTTATTACCGAGTGCCCACTTTAATTTTATAATTAATATAATAAAATATATCAGCAAATTAAAATGAGCGCTATTCTTTTGAGAAGAGTGGCATTACTTGAGTAAAATCATTAAAAATTATCACTCCAGCAACCAAGAAAAGTAGAGACCAGAGAACCTTGCACTTAGATAAAGCCTATTTATGAATATTTTGATTTTTCAACCTTTGGGATTGAAATATAAATTAAAAAGAGGCTATCAATATTGATGAGAAGGTTGAACAACCCGCCATTGAACATTAAGCTTTATCAATCAAAGCAGACTATAATGCAAAGAATGCAATAAAGTTTTCCTCTACTAGTCAACTTAAAAGAGACACTTGAGAGATATACACAACGATAAGCCTAGGCTATACCTCTAGCATTAAAAGAAAGATAGGAAGTATGTCTGTGAGTTATGTGAGAAGCCATATTCTCATTCTAGAGACCTCAAAGTGCACTTAAAGAAAAAGCACAATCAAAGTTTTGTCTTTATTCATGAACCTACAGGGAATAGATTCCTCTAAAAGAGAAGATCAAGAAACCCAATGGAGTCTCTAAGAGTTGAAGTCTAGAACTAAGTAAAATGAAGAAAGCAGTCAAGAACTTTCCAGTCTATGAGATAAATAAAATAATGGTTAAAATAGAGGCAATAAAGATTCCCATATTAAAAATTATTGACTTAGATTCTTGCCTAGAAAGCTACCTCACTCTAGAAGATAAAATAGAAAAGAGAGTCATTACTGATGACTAATATGCTTACAAGATATATCCATTCAATTACTTCCTTGCTGATGACAAGTTCTAAATGGAACTTGCAAATGAGTATTATGCTCTTTAAAAGGGCAGGCATATCATCTAGCTTGATGCTATTATACTTGGTAAAGATCATGTAGCCCTTAGGTTTCCTTTACTAGAAATGACCTACAGAGAATTCTTATCTGACAATAGATATCAGAGATAAATTAGCGAGATAGTATAGCAGATAGTTGAAGGTGGAAGAGCTTCACAAGCTAGGTTATGTTCATAGAGACTTAGCCAGAGAACATCATGATAAACTTTCAACCTCTTAGAGTTTATATTAATAACTTCAACAGAGCTCAAGAGTACAAGCCTCTGCATAAGGAAAGTATACGGCACTCCTGGATAATTCCCAGAGAGAGGATTGGAGAGATGGAGACACTTAATGGCTTTAGCAGTAATAATAATAGAGAGCGACATGCCAAGAAACGATTACCTTAGCTGCAGGGGTGAGAGAGATTCTAAGCAGAGAATCAAACAATATCTCGATAAAAATAAAATAAATGGAGGTCTCAAAGAACTTGCATACTCAACGAATATCAAGACAAGCAAAGAGAATTAAGTAACAATAGAAACAATCAAACAGCAACTTAGAAAGATAAAATTCAGAAAACTGCCACACGACTCTAACTTATGTTTGTGTGAATATTAAAAAAACTCGCTTGCTATACTCACTTAAATTACTATTATTTAAAGATTAAACCCCTCTTAAACCATATTAAAACCCTAATAGAGTATACACTAATTCAGTAGTTGCAGCCTGACACAGTTTTGCTGCAGCTGCTGTTATATCTTATTTATATTTTTTAGCTTAGTGTTAAAATTATGATATTTTTAAAGGCTCTAATAAAGAGTATTTAAATTTTATATTTTCGAGAGTCATTCTTTAAAACAATGTCTCTCGAAGTTTTAATAAAATAATCATTAAAGATTCGTTATAGATAAAATCTCAATATTTCAATATCTTTAAATAAATAGAGCTATTTCTGTTTTTATTTTAAATAATCCTCAAGGATATATGAATACATTTTTATAATTTTTTTAAGTACCTTATCAAGATTCCTTAACTTAATTATGTGGTAAAATATGAGATAAAACCTAAAAAGATAATAATGTTCTATATCTTTTCAGAATTATCATAATTCCTTTTAGATATAGATATTTTGATAAGGAAATTTTGAAAAATTATGATAAAATTGTTGATAATATTTTTCGATTTTATTTCCTTGAGAGCTCGAGAGACACTGTTTTAAAAGTGTGACTCTCAACAAATAAAATAATATAGAGTTTAGTTTGAATTGTTGAAAACTTAAATATAATTTAAATTAATTATTAATATTTCAAAAATGGAGGATTTTAGAGGAAAAAGTCCTCTTTCCTCATTCAGCATCTCTCAAATATTTAATGAGATGAAACTGTGATAAATAGTCTACTTTTATCAATCAAAAACTCAATCAAACTACTGAAAGGGTTTTTGGATTTTGAATGGGGACTGTTATTAAGACATTTATTCTCTGAATGTTATCCTCACTCAATTATTAGATTGAAAGAGATTTTCTAAGTTGAAGCATAATAAGAACGACATGAAATAAATTATTGAAAAAATAATCACATGAAAAACTACTGCCTTTAGGTGCGAGAGATTTATTTTGAAATATATTTCAAAATATTTTGATGACTTACCTACAATATAGGAGCTCAAAATTTAAGTCCAGTCATTAAATAAAATTAAAATGCTAATTAATTTAATGAATTTACATATTTTTCTTCAATTTTGATATGTAAACCCCTACATAAACCCTATTAAAACTCTAATAAATATGCTTTAATTGTCTACTTTTTATCAATCAAGTAGCTTCAGGGGTATTTTGGTTTTGATTGAAAACCGAAATTTATAATCTGAATGAATATCTTGAAGATGTTGATAAAAATAGAGAAAACAATTTTTTTTAATACTTAAAAGTAGAAAAAGTTAATGTGGTTGATACAATGCTGTAATTTTTCAAATTCAGTGAGACTAGTATTCTTATTATAAACGAAAAAGACTAATGTAATGGAAATAATTTCATTATATATAACTTTCCAGAATGCTAAAAAGGGATCCCTCCACAATTCTGGAATTTCTAATCGTTCCAGAATCATTCTGGAATTTCAAGTAATTTTATTGTAAATTTTAGATTACTATTTTTCATTAATTTTAAAGAATTTTTTTAATTAAAAAAAATTGTTTGTTAATATTATTTCAAAATGATAACTTTTATTTGTAGTTTAAGAATTTTTACTATTAATATATTCATTTAAGAGTTAGTTTTATTAGTTTTCTAATCTATTTTTACAATAAGACCATAAATGTTTAAAAAAGAAATTTAATTCCATGAATTCTTAATTTTATCAAATATGATTTAATGAAAAAAATAAAATTGTGAATAAAACATATTTATAAATATATTATATTTATATAAATAGTTTTTTCCTTCATTTTTTCCAATCACAAATTTTATAAGATAAGTTATTTTTAATCAAATTTTAAAAGGTTTATTAAGATCCAATTATTTTTTCTTTCTATAAATAGTTTTAAACATAATTTATAAATAATAATACTTACTTGTGTTTAATTATTATAGTTTAAATAATGAAATTATAATTAATATATGTGCAAAAGTATTTTTAAGCAAACTGTTGCGTATATTCTTCTTAATTTAAATTAACTGTTAAAAATAATAAATTCTTGTTTATGATTTAAGTTATAAAAAAATACTAGTAATTTTTTTATATAGTCGTAACATTTACAATAATAGAATAATATATTAAAAAATAACAAATTTTTTTTTGTTTTTTCATACCTACCATTAAATTCCTCTAAACATTTTTATTTTAAATCATCAATACTTAAAGTTAAGTAAAATAATAATTAAAATAGTTATGATTAATAACTGTTAAATATATAGCTGTTAATTAAGGTTAGAAAACAAGAATATTAATTATTAATAATAATAAATATACTATTGAAGCAATATTTAACGATTAATGAGCAGCTATTGAATTACATATCGAGACCGGTTTTCTCAAATTACCAATTGATATATCTTATATAAAAATTAACATTAATTATAATTATTGCTTGCACTATATGTCAAAGCAAGCTAAAAATGTATACAAAGACGCAAGCTACTTGGATGGTTATGTTATAAAATGCACCAGGAAACTATTAAATTATTTGATAAACTATCAATGAATATTTTAAAGGTAAGATTTTTTTAGTTAAGTGAAATTATATAATCAATTTAGAAATTTTTGGTAATAGGTAATAACATTAGATTTCTTATATTTTTTAATTAAATTTGGTTTTTAATAAATATAATATACCTATTATTTAAAACTATGCTTGGACAAGTGTCATTTAAAAGAATATTTAACTGTTTGCAGTCAAAAAACAATATCTTTGCACGTTTATGATATTAAAAATATTTTGTTACTTTAATTTATATTAATTACGGTTATAGTAATATAAAAGTTTTCTCTAAATCATTTTCAAGTTGTATATTATATATGCAAGAGTTCACCACGATGGTTATAGAATTTATGATAAAATTAGATGGTCTAATCTAAAATTATAGCATGACAAACATATCTGTTCACCACAAGGTCCCCCACCTCAAAAATGAAGTCCCCATAATATAACCCACTTTAAATGAAAAATCATATCCAAGGTCTGAATCGACTTCCTTCATGACATCTCACTCACATAACAATATTTATATTTAAAATGACATAGTTTTTCAAAATTATGTATTATCTTTTTAATTGCTGTTTTGATTTTATTTTGAATTTTTGGCAAGTGTCACTACGTCAGTTGACTATTTAAGAGATATACTGCCATAGGAAAATATATTTCAATTGAGTTTACATTGTCTAGACTTATTGCAGATTTTATTAATACAATAAAGCTATGCACATAAAAATTAAAAATCTTTTTAAGCAGAAATCATCTCTTGATAAATATAAAAATTAACATGAGTAAATTTTTTTAAAAAATCATTTACTCTCTTAAATAAATATTATTTTATTTAAAAAAATGATAATGATTATGCTAAGATTTAACAAAGTGAAAATAAAAATAAATTAACAAACTTTATTATTTTTTATTAATATTTCATTATATTATGAATTTATTTAAGAGAGTAAATGATTTTTTAAAAAAATTTACTGTTAATTTTTATATTTAAATCGAAATGAGATGATTTAGACTGAAAAAGATTTTTTTAATTTTTATGTGCATAGCTTTATTGTATTAATAAAATCTGCAATAAGTCTAGACAATGTAAACTCAATTGAAATATATTTTCCTATGGCAGTATATCTCTTAAATAGTCAACTGACGTAGTGACACTTGCCAAAAATTCAAAATAAAATCAAAACAGCAATTAAAAAGATAATACATAATTTTGAAAAACTATGTCATTTTAAATATAAATATTGTTATGTGAGTGAGATGTCATGAAGGAAGTCGATTCAGACCTTGGGAATATGATTTTTCATTTAAAGTGGGTTATATTATGGGGACTTCATTTTTGAGGTGGGGACCTTGTGGTGAACACATATCTATTACAATTTTATATTAAATAATTACTTATCTATATTTGCTTTTTTTATTATTGATTGGTCTAAACCTCAAATAAAAACATTTTAACACAAAAAATTTACTAACAGTTTTTTCTGGCAAGGATAGTCCTTCAAAAGACTCTATTAAAATTTTATTTAATTAATATTGCTGACACACATTTGTTTAAGAATTTTGATCTCTAGCTCTAACTGTAGTATTGCCAAAATAGTGGCAGTTAGGTATTTTCTGTTCACAAAATTTAAAACTTTTGGGGTTTAGGTTTTTAGTTGATGTTGTTGTAGATGTAGTTGATGAAGTGGTTGATAAAGGAGAATTTTAATGACATAAATATAATTTAAAATAAAAATAAGACTTAAGAGAATTAGTAAAAATACTGATGTTTAAAATTCATATTATTTAGGTTAACATACTCCATATTTAGGTTGTAATAAATCAATTTCTAATTAAATTAATATTCAAATCTAATATTGGAATAATGTTTAATTACAACTCAAACTATATAGAGTCTCTATGGAGAGAGTGGAAAGTGCACACTTAAATGACATACTGTACAAGTATTGGTGATTAAAACTGTGAGGATTCCTTATATGAAAGTTAGTGTAATTTTAATTTATTAGTGGATAAGGAATGTAAATATGTAGGCTTAGTACAACAGAATAACATACGATAAAGATATTTTTTGAAAATATGAACAAACATAATTGATTCAAAATCTCTTAAAATTAATAAATAAAGTATTTCTACTAATACACATACACTTCCAACAAAAAATATTTCCTTTAACTTAAAAACATTACTTAATATATATCCAAAATAAATGTTATAATTTATTTAAAAATTAATGGTTATTTTTTTAATAAAATATTAACATATAATAAAATTATAAAATTAGAGATAAAATAAAAAGTAATTGCATCTCAAATATTTATTAGAAATCCGTGAGTAAATTAGTTTTAATAATATAGATGTAATATAAAATTGAAGGTTTTATTTTGATTAAAAATATTGATTTAGGAATTCCAGAATAATTCTGGAATTCCAGCATCATTCTGGAATTTTAGGTGATTCCAGAATGATTCTGGATCGATCAAAAATTCTAGAATTGTGGGGGATCCCTAAAAAGCTTAGGAGAATAAATTAAAATATACATTATCTATACCTATTGGTGATGCTAACTCAAAACTTGATAATGATATAAAAAATGGCAAAGTAGATTCAACGAAACAAAATAAATTTCTCTATAAATATGAGTCAAGCCTCAAAACCCCTTAATAAGGTTTATAAGTGCTTTGATTTTTAGGGAATTTATTAGGGATTCTGATTAATTAAATGCAAGACAAAAATAAGAAGTTTTTGAGGTCTATTTATGACGATGAAATATAGATTTAGTATTTAATTGCGCAATTGGTGTGATTTATACAATTAATAAATAAAACCAGACATAAAATATTTTTCAATAGCATTGCACTTAAATTGTAGCCTTTAAACTGTTCGCTTTCACTGTTTAATAGCTGTTACAAAGCAATTAATGATAAATTCTAAACTATAGGAAGTTAAAGTTCTTCTTATAAAAACTTTTAGACTATCTTATCAATGAAAAAATCTAGAAGTATTGAGATCACTTTTCATTGAAAAACGAGCTAATATTTCCCCACCAGTTTCCTGAGTTGAGGATCTCTGCATTATCTGTTGCTAAAATTCATAAACGAAATGGTATCTCTACCAAAGTGCATCAAGAGAGTGATT
>ARYC01007614.1:0-11386 GCA_000711775.1 Oxytricha trifallax
TGAAATTATAGGCTTGCAAAGCTCTCATATAAGCTCTCAGTTATAGAGGCAGTTTTATAATTTTTTTTAAATTCAAATTTAAATATGAGCGCTAACATTTTAAGAAAAACAACAGCACTTCCATCAAACTAAATGAGACTTACCTTTGGCAGCAATAAAAAGTGTGATAGATGTGAGATGAACTCTCATAAGGAACTAGCTGAGCTATCACTTGAGGTCTCTGTTATTAAAATAGAAATTAATAATAGAAAATAAATGGCAAACAAGTGTGTGGGAGACAGAGAGGAAGGAGAAAGGTATTAATGAAATGCCTATACAAACTGAAGAAGTAGAAGTATACTTTTGTGAGTAGTGTGAGAGAGAGACTTCGCTCATAAATCTAGTTGGTATAGGCATATGAAATAGCATAGAGAAGCCAAGCCAACTATATACTTAAAGCACGATAAAATCGACGGAAAGTATGAGTGCTTCGAGTGCCATAAGCAGTATGCTCATATAAGAGATTTAAGGAAGCATCTTTTAAAAGCTCACAAGAAAGATTTAGAGATTGAAAAGCATGAAGATGAATTGAAGCTACTGAACAAAAGAAAAAAAAGAGAATCTTCGAAACTTGTAGAACTTGAACAAGCTAGTGAATCAGAATATGTGAGGAAATCACGCAACCTACTAGCATCCGAAATCACAAAGATCATGATTAAAATTCAATATAAAAAGATTCCTGTTCTTGCCTAAATTGACCTAGACACTTCACTTTAAAGCTACCTTATATTAGAAGAATCCTTTGATAAGAAAGTTATCAATGATCATCAGTATGCATACAAGGTGTATCCCTTCAACTATCTCTTAAGTGATGATAAATACTAGATGGAGTTTACAAATGAGTATCAAGTACTCACTCAAGCAAAGTTCAAAGAGTGTAGCTACTTAATAAAGTTAGATGCTGTTCTCCTTGCCAAGGATCATGTTGCTTTCAGACTCCCACTCTATGAAATGACCCTAAGAGATTTCATTACAGATCAAAGAGATCATAAGTAGCTTGGATAAATAGCAACTCAGACCATACAAGGTATAAAAGAGCTTCACAAGTTAGGGTTTGTTCACAGAGATTTGAAGCCAGAAAATATAATGATAAACTTCTCACCAGTAAGAGATGCAATAATCGATTTCAATAGAGCCTAAAGAGTGGAAGTATCAAGGCTTGGAACTGTAATGGGAACTCAAGGGTACTATCCAGAAAGAGAAGACTGGAGAGATGGTGACTTTTAATGGGATGTGTGGGCTTTAGCAGCAATAATAATAGAGTGCGATATGCCTCGCAACGATTACTACTCTACAAGGTGTGAGAAGGATGCTAAACAAAGAATAAAGCAATTTATTGACAGAACAAGAGTATCTCAATCAATGAAACAAATGGCAGAATCAATAATAATAAAACCAAACTCAAGATCAGACATATAAATAGAGCAGATAAAGTTGTGGTTAAGTAAGATAAACTTCAGACCTCTACCACATGATCCTAAAGTGCTTTTTGAGTGATTAAATTAAATACATTTACTATAAATTTCACATTAAAACCTATTAATAACCCCAACCCCTAACAAATTCCCTACAAATCAAAGCACTTATAAACCTCATTAAGGGGTTTTGGGGTTTTGATTTCATTTCCACTGATTACTATAAGTACGCTGTTGTTTAGTGTTTTTTCTTAGATATATTCAGGATATCTTCCTAAAATTAAAAAAAAATAATTTTACAGCAGTAATAGCAGCAACAATAACAACAACAATAGCAATAACAGTAGAATAAATATCTGTAACAATAAAATCAGTAATTAATTCTGTTTTTAGGATTTTTCCAAAAAATCCTATTTTTCTAAAATTCAATTTTTTAGTGCTTATGATAATAAAATGGATGATAAAGATATAGATGAAAATAGAAACAAATCAAAGATTTTTAACTTTTAAAATTCTCAAGAATTTCAAATAAACAGAATTAATTACTGATTTTATTGTTACAGATATTTATTCTACTGTTATTGCTATTGTTGTTGTTATTGTTGCTGCTATTACTGCAGTAAAATTATTATTTTTTATTTTTTTTAGGATAATGTCCTGAACATATCTAAAATTTTTTGAGAAAAAACACTCCACAACAGCGTATTTATAGTAATCAGTGGAAGTGAAAAATAAAGAATTAATATTCCACCATGTTTGATTAATTTATTAAAGTTGATGATACTCACTTAATATTCATTTCTTACCACTATATTTAAAATACTAGCTTAAAACCACAGCAAACTCAGGCTTCATGTGCACTATTAGATTATTTGTTTTATCTAGTCTTTCTCTTCTCTTTTTTCTCATTATAAATCATATTGTTGATACTATCCTTGTCAAGCGAAAGCAGTATATCGCATATCCACTTTTTTTTAAGATGCAACTAGTCGCATTGATCTGGTAAGAAAGCCAACAGTGATGGCTTAACTCTAGCATAATCTAAGAAGTCATCCGCTGTCAACTCTACTATTTGAGGAACAGCTGCCACTATTATACCCGGCCTTCTCAAGTGCTAATAAAATTGATATGTACTTGATTTACCTCTTCTTAACCGTTTAATATTGCCTTGAAAAAGTAAATATTGCAGCAAGTCATTTTAGGGAGATATGCTCCACATTCATAAGCCAGAAAGTCATATAGCTCTTTCTTTGTGCCTATCTTTTCGCGAACCTGATGAACGTTTACTTGATAAAGATTGTGATCCATTTGAGTGTTGAATTTTATAGATGTAACTAGGTTATGGCAGAAATGTTTCTTGCCTTGTATTGAGATTTATTGTTGTGTTTTTAATAATTATTTTATAATTTGCTCATTCAGATATTTTTTAATGGTTAAAGGTATTCTATATAGAGAATAATTATTAGCTTTAAATTATTAATTTTTCACCTAGAATTATAATTTATAAATATGAGACGCTCGCACTAAGAAGATATTCGATCATTTTATGAATAAAACCACTCAAGGCGGGAAATCAGCCCTGCTTCATCATAAAAAGCTCTCATTCTTCAAACAACGACTAACAAGTACCTCTCAATATTGAGATTAGTTATATTACCAGCTCACTTAAAATTTGGAGCCAGTAATCAGTTAAAGTCCCTGAGCTCGATTGTTTAGATATAAATAAACTAATGAATATGAAGCTCCATTATTTAAAAGTTCCGAGAAAAGACAGTAGCTATGGCAAATTGCAGATCCAACAGAATTATTAAAAGGTTTACTATCAGGAGAAATCTTAAACCATTAATTGCACCTGGAAAATTTTAAAAACCTGCTTGTAAAGCTCTGAACGCTTACTTAAAAATTAGTTGTACTAAAGTTTAAGATTAGCTAAAAAATTAAGACTTGCTTGTTTAATCTCAAGAAATAATGTCTTCATAAAAACAACTCTCTAAAAAATAGCAGCTTGTTGTGAGTGAAATTAAACGATTGATCTTAGTAAACTGCCCCAAGAGCAAAATAAATAACTTAATTAACATAAAAGAAGTGATTTAATTTTGTTCAAAATATAAACACTGATCTTATAATTTAGGTGCTAAAGGATGGAAAAGCTTCGAAGAAATAAGTATGCGAAAGATTCAAGATAAGCAATTTTAAGCTATAGTAGATTCAATTTATGTCTTGAGTTAGTTCGTAGGCTAAATAGGTTTAAAACGAACTTGTTAGATATCCTGATAGTAGTTAAATCTCTCTATATTTAAAAAAGTAGATTGATAATAGTGTCAATGTACCTCAGTGAAATAATTACAGAGTAAAATATTGTAAATTTTAAGAGAAAAGTTTCAATTTGTTAAATACAAAATTCCCTAAGATAATACTTGGGACTGAGCTACAAGCGAATTTATTACTAAGACAAAAATACAGTATCTCTTATGTAAAAATCCTACACTAATTTGCTGCAAAAACATACATAAACTATCTATTTTAAGAAAAAAAACATAGTGAGCATTGATGAGAGTAGGATTTAGCACAACAGCTATCCATTAAAGAGCTGGAGCTATGTAGGAAAGAAAATTATTTCTACAGCTCAAAATCGAATAAGCCGTTTAAATATAATTGCAGCAGTATTTAGCGATGGAGATTTAAAGTTCACAATCAATTCTGGCAAGAACAATAGTATTACATTTATGATTTTTGTGATAAAGCTATGCAATCTTTTGCAGTCAATCGATAAAAATTGACGTGATAAATTTGTACTCTAAATTGACAATGCAACGTAAAAGAGTTATTTCATTAGTTTAAGGTGATTAGAGAAATAATTATCAAAATACAAATATATTTTACTTATTATAATAACTTACTATTTTGCTTAATGTTTTTAAAAAAATTAATCTTCATAGGAATTGAACCCTTCAATACAAATTTGAATTTCCTAATACTACCATCTCATCTAATGTCTAATATTATCGTTTTAAACTCCTATCTTCCTATTATATAGTCTGAAATTATCCACCAAAAAAACTTAACAACTATTACAATGACATTTGAAGCGTTTTAACTATAAAAAGAATTACTGAAAGAGTAAAGAGAATACTATATGCAATATCTCAAAGATTACTAAAGAAATTTTCGAAATTTTAGAGGAAATCAATTCTCATGTAAGTGAGTGATATAAAGTTAAAGTGTTAGAATATATAAATTAATAAGAATAACAAAAAAGTTTTAGTAATACTTTTAGAACTCATAGGGAGTTAGATTAGAAAGTAGAAAAATCAAAAAACAATCAGAGATTCAAATATAAATTAATTAAATTACTATTTACAAATGAATAATTATGAATTATGAAATATATAGCACTTAATTTCTGAGAATTATATTATCTCCCAATTTTCCTTTTAAATTTTACTAATGGGGTTTTATTATAGAATCACATACACTAAAGAAAAATTGAGATTACTTAAGATCTCACAATCATATTTGGACCATACCAATTTGATTAGGCTCCAGTCGAAAAAGTATTTGATCATATAAAGGGATAGTTTTGGAGTATCAACCAATTGAGCCTTTCCAATAAGTAAATTTGATTATTCAATTATGAAGCAGATTGTCAAATAATACTCAGTTCACATAAAAAAGCTAGATTTCTCATGGATAAAAAAGCATTTGATACTTACTTAAGGAACTCCCTTTCTTTTTAATCATTCAAACAAATTTATTATGAGATCAATAAGCTGGAGTAAGTTGTGCGTTGTCTTCTTTGTAATTTTAGGGTTCATAATGACAATAATGATTTAGTAATATTCTTTTAAATGAATTTGTTTACTATTTACATTAATATGTTTATTCAATATCATTGTAAAATTAATTTCTCTAAACTCAATTGATTTATTATCTAAAACAGTCCTTTGAGAGATACTATTTATGATCATTTTGAAGCTTTAATCTATTCCTTTGGCTATTAAATGCAAATATCATCAGAGATGTTGCATCTCTTAATGCCATTTATTAATTTACTTTTCTTAAATTAAGTCTTTTATATATTAACGTTGAATGCTTGAAAAGTTCTTGGTTCAAATAAATTTGGCGTATAATATCAAATGATAGTTCAAAATTTTTAAAATTGCCAGTAAACTTTCATGTTTCAGGTCTTATTTGTATCGCAATGTTAATTTAAATAAGCTGATAAAATTGTAGCTTGATCTTAATTTTAACAGCTAAGCCCGGAGTCTACTGTACTGCCATTTTATAACAAATTTAAGTTTTGATTGTTTATTCTTGTTTACTTTTACTTAATAAACTAATGCAATAGTATCATTTAGAGTTGATTTCGCTTATGCTTATTTTTTATTTATAAAATCAAAATTTGACTCCCATGAAAGATTGAGCATTTACTGAATTCAAAACCTCTGCTTCGTGTCGATTTCATCATTGAATTGATAGGCAAATAAATTCTCGGTGCCACTTTACTGTATTCCTAATCACAAGATAATTCCAAAAAATTACCATTTTAATATTTTATTTCTTGGTTTAAGGGCAGCTTTTAGGGTAACTTATTAATCTCAGAGCACTTTACGTAGGGGGGATCTTAATTAATAATCAACTTTTTTTAGCGCTTGAATACAAACTATGTCTTAGCAATAGAGTTCTATGATTTTAAAGACGACTTGATATTTTCTTTGAAGTTATTAAGATATATATTATTTTAAAAGAAATTTGATTCTATCTGCTTAGTAGGATTTCAACAAAATCCTTAATTCAAATTATCTTAAATTTTCCCTTGATCTTTCTTTTTTTCCATATAAAAAAGTAAAAGATTAAAAATAAAATCTCCCTTAGAGCTCGGACAGGTTCCTTACAGATGCACGGGTATCTTTAGTCATACAATACTTATTAAGTTTAGTAAAATCTTATCCAAGGTCACTGATTAATTGTTCTAAGTTTCAAGCCATTTATTACTCTTTTTAAGTAAATTACTATAGAAACAAGGATTACGGTGACTTTAAACAAAAATTTTGAATATGTACCTAAATTAACTTAATGTTTTACAAATAAGAGAGCTTGCTCATTTAAACTATTTTAATCTGTTAGTTTGATAATTTATTGAATAAAAATAAAAACTATCTTCAAGTTTTTAAAGTAAATTTACTGTAAATGTTATTATTTATTCTTTTCATAAAATCATGCATAGATAGTTGAAGTTAAATGAACTTCAAATTACTACAATAAAAATGAATATTTGATCAAAGGAAAAATTCTTTTGTATGTTTATTTACCCTCAATTTTTCTTGCTATGATTAATTATAATATTTTCTTATGAATTCGCAACCTGTAACAAATCCACTAAATTTTGAACAAAATAAAGAGATCCCTCACTAAATTCATTGTTACTCCAGTTATTATCTGACAATTTAATAAAATAATTAAGTTTGGAGCCCTCAAACAAATTACTGGTATGCATCTGGGAACCAGAAATCCTGGAATTACTATTATTACTATTAAGGCTTGCATCAATTTTAGCCAGATTGCAATTACCAAAATTATTAAAGTTGTCAGCAACAAGCCTATAATTAATGCTAGTCAAGCATAAATATTACGTCTCCTCTATAATATTAATAATCAGAGTCATAGTGCACAAGTTCAACTTATTAAGATATTAATAATATTTACTATAACTTACAGCCAAGTCCTTAAATTTCAAAAAACAAATCAAAGAGATAATTCAGCTATATCTATATAAGCGATTATTATGAAATACTAAGGAAACATTTAGAAATACCACAGGAATAAATTCACAATTTAGTATTTTAGTTTGATAATTTTAAAGATTTTAAGCAATGGTTTAGGATCAAATTATTAGCAAGTTTGGAAGCATGGAAATTTATTCCAAAGTAGGCAACGAATAAATAAATACCATTGTCGTTAACAAATAGAGTTACAGCAAACAAAAAGATAAATCGTAGATTTAAAAACTTAATACTTTAAAGATATTGACATCTTAAAATCAGAAAACTAATAATTGCAAGCTAAACTTAAGAATATGGAATAACAATACACTCACCTCAAAGATCAAATGAATAAAATTTCAAATTTTAGGAAAATAAAGAGAAATAAAATTAAGAGCGAAATAGTAATTTTGAAGAATTTAGATAGGAAGAATATGATGAAATAATGCACTATTCTTCTGAAATACCAAAGATTACTGCAAGAGATTATTTTCCAAATATACTGTAAATTGTAAAATCTGAATAAGATAATTAATAACAATAGTTTCAATAAAATTGATTTGAAGTTAAGTTATTCGAATAGGGACTGCGACAAATTAGAGGTACATCTATTTAATATTAAGGAGATATATTATATAAAGAATTTTGGAATTAGGTTTAGAAGATAATATAGAAATTTATATTGGATACAGATTTAATGTAATTCTAACTGCGCCATGGAATAGTACAGCTTCAAAATTAAAATAAAATACTCTAAAGGAGGGTCAAATAATGAATAGTATTCCATGTATAAGCAATAAAAAATTGGAAGAAGCTTTTTAATATCTCGAAGATCACAACTACGAAAGAATTGAAATAATAACTTGGGTAAAAATGAAGAAAAAAAACGGATTATTAAGGAATGATATAGGATATTATTTTCGACACTTTGCCGAATTTTGCTTGGTAGCTAAAAAGAAAGGTTTATTTCATAATCTAAAAATGATCTCACACACTAACAACGCTCCAAATATAATAGTTGTACCAGTAAGATAAGGATCTAGGAAATCAGATTAACTTAATGATATTATTGAAACAATGCGTCCTCATTATAAGTATCTCGAAATTTTCGGAATATCTCATGACCAGCGACAAGAATGGACAACAATAGGCAATGAATCAATCAAAAAATTAATTAAAAAAACTAAAGAATAAAAGAAAGAAATAAGATAGAGTAACAAACTTCTTTCTCAAAGTAAGTAATCCACTCTATAGAATGACTTCCTTAAACTTAAATATTTGATTTAAATTAAAATTATGGTTAATTAAATTTTGTTTAAATTCATTAATGTGGTTTTACAATAGAATTGCAATATCATTCCTTGAATTGTCAATGTGATCACAATCTTAAAAGTTGTCATAAATATTTATGTTTAATACCATGATATATTTGTTTGATTAGACGAATACAAAGGTCTCTATACTTTTTTAATTTATCCCCTAAAATGACTTTTTTCTATAATAGTTTCGGGGGTAAGTTTCCTGCCCTATATAATGATAAAAAACATTTTTAGGGAATTTTACTGGCAAGTAAAATTTCATTTTTTATTTTATTTCTGTTTTTGGGGGGGAAAGTTTCCTGCACTCGTGATAGTTTCCTGCACTTTTTTTATATGTAAAATTTCATAGGTTTAACAATAAAATTCTTCTTACAACCCATAAATTTTAAGATATTTTTAAATCATATACGAACTGCATAAAAATATAGTGTTATACATTATCTAATATTATATACCATTAAAAGAAATAATTAGAATTTTAACAACAATTGGATAAAATATTTGGAATTTCATTAGCTCAGAGAGGACAATATTATGGTTGAGATACAGAAGTACTAATATTAGATGGAATCTATTTAGTGGATAAATTTCATCCTTGCTTGGATGGTGATTAGATTCCATGTTAATAAAGATATTGATTTATTGAAGAATAGATTAAGTAATAATATATTAAAAAAATTATTAAAAAATTTTGTTGATAATGCGATAAAAATCGAATTGTAAAAATGAAAAAAAATTTAGTGCAGGAAACTAACCTAAAAAAATTTTTTTATAATAAACCGGTGCAGGAAACTTTCCCCCCCCCCTGTTTTTATATTATTTTTATTACAACCACAAAGCTCTTAGGAGTCTTTTATTAATAATATTCGAATAATTTAATCGATACTAAATTACATTTTAAATTTTCCTTCATTACAGTCAATATTTTTTATTTGCAAAATCCATATTTTCATTAATAAGTAAGTTCTTAATAAAAATATTATACAAAAATGAACTAATTTATCTAATCCTATTATATAAGATAACATTTACAAATTTTTATTTTTATGCTTAAAAATATTTAATTCATCCTATTAAAATTAAATGAGTAAATATAATTATTAGAAATATGTTTAAATGTATAATTCATATAAAAATAAAAATAAAAAATTTACTTGGCAGGAAACTCCCCCCTTATTTTCTTATAAGAGTTCATAGATATGAACTAATACTAAAAATTTATACTTTTTGTATATTGATTATCATTTTAGTTAGCATTTTTAATGAATGGAGTTTGAGTATAAACATAACACATGAGTTTAGGTTCTCGTTTAATGAAAATGAATAAAATTATATTGGACATTATTTAAATGCATTTTCAGAAATAAATTTCTCAATTAATGGATTGAGTTTCGACATGAAGATCGATTTAGCGTGTTTAAAAGAAGTTTCTTAAAAAAATCTAAGATGATTGAGCTAAATTAAAGTAAAGACAAAAATGGTCCTCGTAATATTGGTAAAATAGATAAAAATAGGAAATTGTAGAAATTAATCAAAACCAAATTATATTATATTAATTTTAACCAACTTTACATTTCGTTTGTATTTTAACACTTAAAGCTCAATGTTTGAGATTCATTGGTAATTTAACTAAGATTGCTCATTTTAAAGCATGATCTTCAATTTTTTTGTCAAATTCACTAGTTGAATGACCGGTAGCAAATTTTACTGTCTGTTTGATAAAATCATCAGCTGATATCAAAATCTGTGTCCAAATTTCATCGATCGAGAGTGGAATCACCATAAATGGTCAAGAACTCGTTGCTTGATGAGTGTAAGATCAAATTTGAGACCCGATCGTATTCTCCATGTTTTAAAACCCCCAGCTCAGCAACTTTCAAGTCCTGCTCGACTGTTTGAGCACCAAATTCGGCAGCTTTAGTGGAGGAGGAGACAAAATGACGATTTTAATGAGCGAAAATGAGAGAGGTTTTTGGATTTTTGGTTTGATTAGTTAAAATTAAAACTTAAAAGTGTGATATGTAAAAAGGGGGCTTTTAATCAATAAATTTGACGATTAAACTGCTGTTTCTGTATGTATTGATGTCTTATATAGCCCCTGCACCCTAACTCATCGTCTTTCATATCAATCTCACACAAATCCATGCTTGATGGTGCTGCACCACTGCTTCACGCTGAAAGCCCAGAGCTTGTTGACGTCTGTCTTGGTCATGGCCTTCAGAATCTGCGAGAGCCGCTTCACCAGGTGGATCCTATGAAAAGTTAGGTATAGTATGCTTACTTGCTGTCAGCTTGCTCCTAACGGAGTGCCTCTTGATGTAGGAGAACAAATGCTCGATGGGGTTAAGCCAGGGTGAGTACTCAGCATTGAAAAGGACAGTGACCTTGAACTTCCTAGCAGTCTCCAGCACCTCTGAATACTCGTGAATGACTGCGTTGTCCATGAGCAGCACGATATTCTTATGGGCGAGATCCTTGTCTGTGCGCAGCTGGCGCAGGGTGTGATAGAGGAAGTTCTCGAACAGCACCGCATCGAAGGCCCCCTCAATGATTTGGCTGGAGACCAGCTGTTCCTTAGTGATTGCTGCTATGAAACTCATCGAGAACTGCTGCCTCTTAGTTTTTTCCTTGGTTATAGAGAGATTTCTAGCCATAGTGCCATAAGTCCCCAACCTTTAGCTGACTTGCTGTTTGACTACTGCAATGGGAGTATAATGTAATGATGGTTATGCATCGATGTTACCAGAGTCTGCTCTGGGTGCTTAGTCGTTTCTCTAGTTGGGTATACTTAGCTTGGTATAAACTAAAGTAGTATAAAACCATGAAACTATAGCTTACCTTCCTATTCCTT
>ARYC01007615.1:0-11668 GCA_000711775.1 Oxytricha trifallax
AAATTTATAAATTAAAATGAATAATATAGATCATTTATTAATTTTTTCTTATAAAATTTTCAAAAAAATATCTTGATATATGCTGCATATCTCTAATAGAATCATTCCTATCATTAAATATCTTAATCTATGCTCATTCCTCTTGTGATACTATTCTTAATTGGTTGTTAACTGATTTCTCTTTTTTCTCTAATTCTTAAGCTTGTTATCAAAACACTTTATTATTGGAGTTTCTGAATCTTCAGAAAGCAAACTCCTTTTTTCTGCTATTAATTTTCTCTTGCAAAGTTTCCTGACAATTGTATATTTTCAATGTTATTTACTCTTTGCCAATCTATATGTCATTTTCTAAGATATATTGTCTTTGTAAATAAATTTACTTGTGGTATATTAGTCTCAATTGGTCCAAAATACCATTCAATTGTTTCTACATTTTATAAAATTTAATATGTTGTTATTCGTAAAGAATTCCTATTTCTTTTGAAATTGATTGATTAATTCTATTATGCCCTTTGCTTTTGGCCTTTTGCTCTGCTTTTAAAGTGAATGAAGAATTTACACATTTATACAACATCTTATTTTTTGTTTTTATCATAAATTTTATCCGATTCAAGTGCTTTATTTTTCACTAAATTATTCTGATAGGTTTGAATTCACCGAAAAGTATGCAATGGAAATACTACTACTTTAAAAAAATTACATGCGACAAATTGTCAAAGATTTTTAGCTATTTTATTCAGTGTTTGGGCTGTTCATTGTAAGAACTCCTCCTTTTCTTGCTCATTATGTTTAAAAATGTTTTAACTAATTAATTTATACATTTTGCAGCCTCTTTATACTCAAGAGTAGTAAAGTTCAGTTTCCCTATCATTTAACTCTTTAATCATCACGTCCTGCTTAAGTATGAAGTTCCAACTTTTGAAAATATATTTTGAGCTTAATTTATAAAGCAGATTTTTTCCTCTTACTGCCATTGACTTCTGATCTTCTCTTACTTCGCTAATTTACTTCATATAGCTATTTTTTTACCGGCTCAATATTCTGCATCTCTTTGAAGTTTGGAAAAATGAAGTTGAAGGCTAATATGTTATGAAATAGTGTATTTCTTTGAATTTGTGTTGTTATTATTATTGTTATTTTTATTCTTTTACTTATAAGTATTATTATTATCATTGTTATGTTTAAATATTCAAAGTATTTTTGTATGAAACTTTGATAATGTAGACTCATATCCTCTTTTTGCATAGACCAGCAATCTACTTCTTCCAGTGCGTATTTGTATTTTATTACTAACTAGTTCTTGCTATTTCTCCTTATTTAATTCATTAATTAAATTAGTTTAAATTACATTTATTTGCAATATAAATAAAATTATTAACTGCAAAATAAAGTAAAAATTTATAAATAATTCATGATTATTTAGTTTTATCATAAAAAATGATATTCAAAACATTTAGTGTAAGGATTGAATTGAGATGATTTGAAACTCAGCCCCATGAAAAGGAAATTAGTTTTGGACAAGAATTATTAGGTATAAAATTTTTGTTAGGAGTTTCTTAAGACAGTTTATTCATTTATAGTAGATTCTAATTACAATTAAAGAGATTGATAAAATAATCTATCTATATAATCATTACAATAATATACATAATAAATTAATAACTTTTACCTAATGTGTGACTTTTTACAAGTGAACTCATTGTAATTTTATTTAATTTGTTTAATGCATAATCAACGTGCTATTTAATTGAGAAGTCTTTAAAAGTATTGACTTTTACAAAAAATAAATAGTAAAAATGGTTAAAAATTCAACTATCTACCTATCTTACATATTTTAAAAGTTAAGAGCTTTATTTATTGATGTTACTACTTAGATTCAGAGCAAATTAACAGTTCAAAATGATCAAAAGAAAAAGAAAATTTTTTAAAGACCCATTATTTGAAATTGAAATAATAGAAAACTTTGTGCTTCGCTATTGTAAATGTAAATCCTTTTGATGTGGGATAAAAACTATCTCTATAAATAATTCCTCACTAAATAAGGCAAGTATAATTAATTACTAAATAGAAAATATATCTTAACGAACACATAAATTAATCAAAAATTATAAAGATATCTCAAAGAAGCCAACTATTATGATGGCCATAAGAAAATTTAACCGTTTTATTATTAATTTGATTGATTAAATTACCTTAACTTTTGCTTTATCGTATGCCATTAATAATTTATTATTTGATAATTATGAATTTGTAAATTAGATCTAATATATAAATACAATATGAATAAGTCTTTCTTAATGAGGGCTTAATAACCACTTTTGTTAGCTATACTTTATTTATAATTTTGATATATTAATATTAATTATTTAAATCTTTAATTTTATTGATGAATTAAATTATAAGCTACGTAAAGGTCCAATAAAGTTAAATTCAAATCAAATTAAATATTTATGTAGTTAAAATAAAAACAGTTTCATTTATAAAATGTAAATAAAAAATTTTATAGAAGTTAAGTCTTTTGCCAATTATAATAAGAAAGTAAACATTATTACTGGAGAGAGCTTATTTATAAAGGAGAACTAGCAGTAATAGTTATAGGTAAATTTATAAAATAACGAAATATTATATAGTAAAAAGGTATTAGAATTTACAATTATCATAGATATAACTTACGAAAGCGATTAACTTATAAGTTAATTGAAAATATATATGAAAATATGATAACTTAACAACCAAAAATAAAGCTTTTATATTTGAATAAATATTAATGTTATCAAGTATTATATATGAAGATTATGAAATATTTTATTCTTTAAATAGTAAAAATAAAACCTTAAATAAATAAACTCCATTTGCTGCAGTAAAATTGATAAAGAATTAATAGTACATCGTTGAATTTAATGATTCTACGATATTAGATTTCTTACAATGTTCAAATAAAATGCTTTAATATCTATAATTAAACCATTGATAAATAAATCTGAAGTATCTTATTGTAATAAAACAAAGACATTATTACTAAATGATTGAACACCAAATATAAAATATTACATTAATGTTAATAAATACTAAAATTTTTATGTTGATATATCTTTTTGAAATAAATAATATGATCATGTATATTTTTTTATATAACTAAAAGAAGAACCAAATTTAATTTATTGTAAAAAAGAAATTACAAGTATTCGGTATAATAAAAGCTAAAATCTTTTTATTAATTAATTTATAACTAAATAATAGTGAAAATCATTAATATAAAAATATTAGATTAGTAGCTCTGTCTCATATTATAAATCTACTATTGTTCATCATCCTTTATATACTAGTCTACATATTACACTTATTTGAATAAATAAACTTCTCAAAATCATAAAACCAGTTTTTCGTACGATTTTATGAAAATTAAGTATTAAATATAAGTTAATTGATACTGTTAAATAATCTGAATACGGTATATTTAAACGGTTTTATATAAATTTATTGAGAAATTAAACTTTTAAAAATTGAGGTCAAGTGAAAACCCCATATCAAGGTCTATTCCTCTTATCCATGAAGAGAGAGAGAGAAAGAAAGTAGCAAAATGTTAACATATATAAAAAAATATAATATCACGACATCAAGGGCGTTTTCAAAAAACTTTGCTGAAGATTATATATTAATTATATCTTTGCCTTTGATTGTTGAACAAACATATTGAATATTATAATTATAAATGAATATTGGCTTCAGATTTCCTAGTACCTCGACTTGAATCGCATCTTTTTTGAAACTTTTGAAAATTTAAAAAACTGCCTCCAAGACCCTCGACCCCAATCTATTGTAAATTGCGGGGATCTGATTACGAATACTCTAGCAATTAAAAAGGCGATTTGGAAAATAAGGCATGACGACGATCGAGTATCCGGAAAGATTTGACCTTACTCAAAATGGTGATTTCGTTGGCTTAGAAGCTCCTTTGAGAAACTGAAACCCCTTTCATTACTCTCTTAGCTTGTTAATACCATTTAGTCATTGGTTTTCTCTGTAAATCAAAGTAAGAATTGAAAATATTTAGTAGTACTCGAGATTACTATGCCAAAAATTCACCGCAATTCAACTAAAAAAATGATATTCCTTAATGTATAACCGTCACGACATATTTAAAGTAAATGCCTTGATTTATGTATCTATCAATGTCTGATTAGTGAAGGATATTCTCAGAGGAGATCTTGGGTTGGGAGGATTTACAGTTAAATTTTGTATGATGGAGGAAGAGTACATATCATATAATTTTAAGTTGCTCTCTCAAACCTTATATATATATAAGAACTCTAGTTGATTCGTTTTATAAGAGTAAAAAGATTAGAAAAGAAAAAATAGTTTTCTACATCGTTATTTTTACCAGAAAGATTTTGTTTAAAAAATTTCATTTAAAGCTGAATTGCTCGCATACCTAACATCTATTATTTAGCATCAGCTTGATACTTGATCTACATATAACACTTCTTATTTACTAGATATTTATTTATTATCTTATTTTTTGTATATATTTGCTTAGTTATTCAGCAAAAAACAATTTATATTTTCATTTAGATTTTAAAACCTATATTTATCAACGACAATATTACTATTTAAACTTTATATGTAATAATAAATGATAATTAGTTTTAAATTTATATTTAACATCATAGTCTGAAATTCCGTCATTAATACACTTCAATTTTTCATATATTAAATTCTTTCTGAAAATGCATTAATTTTTTATTAATCATGAAATTTGCTTTATAAATTCAAATTTTGTTAATAATAATATGTCTATAAATTTAGGCTGATTCTATATAATAGCTATGGAAAATTTATTATTAATAAATACAAAATAATAATAAATATATTTAGCTAATTAAATTATAACAAGAAAGAAATTTCTAATCATTAATATTTCTCGTATATTAAAAATAAAAATTGCTCTGGTATTTATTACTTACGAAATAATAACTGAAATTAATAATTTTTTTAATTATTTATCAGTTTTAATTAATTTCAAAATATTTTCTTCTTAGAGACGTTAAAGTGTTAGTGTATGCAGTATTATTAGTATCAAGCCAAATAAAAATTATGGATTGAGAATTGCAATTGCACTCATAGTTTTAATTATTTTTAGAGTATAATGAAATGGAAAGATTTTTAGAAATTAAATCGCTTTAAATATAGTTGGCATTTAAGTAAGAAATTGAATTTATCTAATAATTATTTTATAATACTTGATTTCTTTTATTATAGAGGGCCATCCAATATCTGTTTCATCTTTAATTTAAGATAAAGTAATTCTTTTCAGTTTTGATTAAAGTCTGAATAATTTTTAATTTATAAAAATTCATATACAATATTAATTTCAATATTTATTCTATTCAATCTTCAATGTCATAAGAACGAATCAACAAGTAAAATCAACTTTAATATTCCTTAAACTTCTTACATCAATCCTTTCATGTTTTACTAATTACTTGGACTCATCTTTTCTGCTTAAATAAAGGAACCACTTACCAATTAAGAAAACTATGCTGAACAAGTTATTTTGATTTATTTGGCGTAAGTACACTGTTCTTATTAATACTTCCATCTATTCCTTATAAAAGTGTTTAATCATTTTTAATTCCATGTTTTAGCAATAATTTATTTTTATGAGGCAAAATTGCAGCTACTTAGATACATATTAATTAGGAAATAATTCAAAGCTTTCTCAACACTTAGGATTGTAATGTTTATAAATCTACTGTAAAATTATCAGTTAGCACGTTATAAGATTAAGAACATTGTTGTATGTTTAAATCTTTGTTATCATTGCAAGAGAATGAACCAGAATTGACAATGCTTTATTTTAGTGATACTTTGCTTTTAAAATTTATTATATGCCTAGCCGATAATAAACATAATTAATGAGAAATATTAAATATTTATTACAAGTTTTCTATATTATTATTGAATATATTCTATCAATTTTATGATTGAAAAAATTCCTTCATTTTTTTAAATACTGGAAATGAAGAAGTTTTGTTTTCTTGATTTAAATTATGATGTAAAGTATAATAAAACGCTGCAAATATAAGTTTGATTAAGTTATCTTAATAACTTTAATTAAATAACATGCCCTAAATTAAATTGAATTTATATCAAATTATACAATACATTATTATATGACTTCATGTTATATGTTCATCAAATAAATTTAATTTAATAAAAATCTCTCATAAAATAAATAATATGTTAATTAAGCAATTCTTTGATCGTTTTAAAGAGGTTTATTTTCCTTGTTATTTTTACAATTCATCCTTAAAATTTTACATCATTAAATTACCCACTTTAATAAAATAAATTCTCCTCCTTTGCAGTTATAACAATTACATTAATAATTACAAAACCAAAGGAATAAATTTAAAGCAATATAGATAAACAGTTATAAATAGGTAAAGATATAAAAATAAATGATGTATTTTTTAATTTAGATGAAAAAATTCATCATAACTTTCTTTGATAACATCCCTTGTTAATTATCTAGTCTTTCTTTTTATCTCTCTTAGGTTTTTTT
Organism: Oxytricha trifallax; assembly: GCA_000711775.1. Lineage (NCBI taxonomy): Eukaryota > Ciliophora > Spirotrichea > Sporadotrichida > Oxytrichidae > Oxytricha > Oxytricha trifallax. The sequence continues at coordinate 6,566 of ARYC01007615.1, forward strand.
AGTAAATTATGATGCTTACACCATTTCCCCCAAACTCAGGAGTCCCTATAATTTGAAAAACTTTATTTGATTTATAAAAATAATCCGTTCCCAAAACATCATTAAATTACATTTATAATGAATTTATTTCCGTAAATTTCTCTTATATATAAAATCATATATTGTACATATCATAAAATAGTTTTAGTTATATTTGTATCTTTAATTTCTTTCTAATGAAATGCAGAAATTACTTGTTATTTTTCTCAACCTAATAATTATAAATTTCTTTCTCTCCTTTTTCTCTAATTATAAGTTACTTCCCCCTGTCACCATTATTAGTCTTTAGTTGAAACCTTTTAATTTATCAGTTTTTAATTAGATTTAATTAGGGATAGCTTTCAAAGCCATACCTACCACAGCTTAAAACTAAACTCGATACAAGGAATAAGTATGGAATATAATAGTAAAAAATGATTTATGAGTAACTAACAAATTAAAAGAAGTCTTGCATTTTATTATATAATAGTTGTAAATAACTCAATGAAAAACAACTTTGTTATACTTATACATAGATATAAACCATTTAGAATGAGTTAATATCCCTTTTAGGAAATATTCAAATTAACTGCGTCTAGAGTAAATTGTAATTATAGACAATTTTATTGATAAATACTCTAGTATCTTAGAATTATTCACTTTCTAATTGATGAGCAAATAATTTATATTATGGTTCAATACCAATATATTTTTCTATGTTAATTTTGGTAAGTTTTTAGTGAAAATATAAGCTCTCTTTCTGTCTGCAACATTTGCAAATACGATTCTGCGAAGCTATTTTATTTTAATACATGAACTTAACATAATATTAAATAAATCATCTTAATTACGAGAATATAATCTGTATTATTGTTAATACATCACCAATATAGAATACATAACAATTAATGTGAATACTAAGAATTAGTAGAAGAATTAAATAGAATATCTCCTAAATATTTAGGAGCCAAGTGGGAATCATCGCGGCAGTATGCTTACTACAATATTTTCTTAACGAATTTTATTTCTAGGCAGCTTATTCTTTCAAGTACTCTCATTGAAAAGAAAAGCTAAAAAAAGACATAAATATCCTCTCAATCTTTAAATAGTTCCTGAATTGCCTGCTTCACATTATAGATATTTAGTGATAATAAATAAAATAAAATTATCTCTTCACCTCATTTCATAAATATTGCTTACATTATTCTCAATTTAATCCTGATAATTGATAATTTGATTCAGAATTTCTTAGATATTATTTTTTTATTTGATCTTTTTATTAACTTTGAATGCAGATTTGATTAAATTAAAGTCCTCGAATATCACTACAAATCTTTAGTTATGTATTTCAGTTCACCCCCAAACATAGTTATATGCATATAAAGAATAGAGGCAAATAAAATTTTAAGTATAAACATATTTTATGAATTATTTAATTAATGCATGTAAAAAGCTTATAATTCTCTAGTTTGACAATAGAGAATCACATTTGTTAGAGTATTAAAACTGTGTTATAGTACAAAAAATTTGATAAATCCATATCAATTTAAGATTTGACAATAATGTTTATTTCATTTGTTTATAATAATAAATCCTTCATAATATTATTATATTCACTCTACTTTCAAAATCTTTCATTCCATGTTTCTTCTGTATTTCTCCTCCTTAATTAATAGCATAGTATTTTTAAAGTAATTCTGCAGTTTATGTTTATTTGTTTCAATTTTATTAGAACTTATTCCTATGATTGCCTTTCATTAATTTGTAGTTTCCTTGTTGATCGATATATCTTTGAGGTGTAATAACTATAATTGAATAAAAGTAGATTTAATAAATAAAACAATTGCAAATTACAGCAATAATTTTCAGATAACTTGTGGCTATTTTAGTTTTAAGTTATATTAATTTAAATTTAACACTATATTGTAAGTTTATTGAATAACTTACATATAATAAACGCCATTATGATTAATTCTGCAAATTAAACAATTCTAATAAAATTTATCATGAAGTAATTGATCATCATAAGAAAAAAATATATTTAAATTTAAAATAATCAATAATTAATGCAGCAATAATACTTATCAAATTACGATTCTTTTACTTATTTAGTATTAAAGTTAACAATTTCTTAAAAAGTGAAATTATTTTGTTTTTTATGAGGCAACTCTTTAAAATTATTAGTAATATTTATATTTTCAGAAATATAATTTATGTGATTCTATATTATTCATTGAAATTATGATAAATTTCATTTTGATTCAATTCTCCTAAGTCAATGTCTATTCCTTCTTGTTAATCTAGTCTTTTATGACTAGCTTTTAACAGCATCAAAGAATAATGACTATTTGATGTTTTTATTTTGAATACTTGAATAGTTATATTGGTCTGCAAGTCTACATATTTATTCATAATCTTAGTGAAAATGAATTTATAAATATTATAAGTTGTTTTCAACTATGATTTAAAAGCAGGAAAAGTTGAAATGTCTTTATTCGTTAATGCTACTAGGTAATTAAATTTAATTCTTGATATCACTTTGATAAAAAGTTTTACTTTTTAATTCTAATTAATTTAAGCCAAATATTATTTCTAGCTTATAATTGAATATTTACTCTTAAATCTATTAAGCAATGTAGCATTTGTTTATTATAACAACTCTAGTTTGCTTTGAGATATTCTATCGTTAATTTTTTAATTTTTAATTGTAAATTTTCAAACCTGGTGACTTAATGTCGTAATTGAAGTAATAACTAGTGCTTTTTATTTTTATTTGGAATCATTTAACAAGTCTTAAATGCTATAATTTTCTCATTACCAGGATTAAAATACTAAATTTATACATTTTTCATTGGATAAATAAATCAATTTATTTAGTGACAGTTAAAAAGTCTATCGCCTTTTACTGCATATTTGAGTGTTTTAATAGTATATATTAATCATTTTAATTAAAATTCTCTATGTAACTAAATAACAAAAAACACATTAAAAATAGTATAATTAAGGATTCAAACATTTATAGAATATATTTTAATCTAGATAGAATTAACAAATTATTTAAAGAATTTTTAGGACTCTAAGAACAATATTCTAAAAATAAATTAGTATATGATAAATTATTATATGTAAGGTATTAAGGTGCTTTACAATGTTCTTTTGTAAACATATATATCTAAGTATAATTGTCATTAATATAACTATCTTTGACTCTTCAAACATGAATCATTAATTTTGTGTGTACTAAATTTGAAAATTTGATTACACATGCAAATTACATTAAAATAATAAATATATAAATATATATATATAAATAAATATTAATAATTAGGGTTAGAATAAACATGGAGTTTAACTAAAAATTATGATAATTTTTGAATCTGTTGAATCTATCTTTTTTTTAAAGAATTCCTCAAAGCGAATTTCCTTGGAATTTGGTTTAAGAGTAAATTTACTCTTAAAGTTGTTGAATATTTGCCTCTAAATACGTAAAGCAAACTACTGAAAAATCAATAATTAATTATTTTGAAACTTTTTGAATTTTATGGCTTATTCCTTTAGTTGTTTATGAGGGTAATAAACTTAAATATATCATTAAAAACTAATTGATTTAATAAATAAAAAATAAACTAGTAAATATTGATATAATCAACGCTAATTAAGCTTGATCATTTAATTAATATATAAGTCAAAAAAGTAAATTATTTATATATATTTTAATTGTCCTATCAAAATATCAAAATACATTTAATTTAGAAGGTTATAATATAAAATGTGAAGAAAGATACCTTATTGTATCTAAAAGAAAGTTTAAAATATTTTAAAAGAAGAAAATATCTGTATAAAAAATGAATAAATCAATGTGATTATACTCTCAATAAAAATGAAAATTTAATTTAATAAGAAAAGTGGTTTCTACATATTACTCTTCTAATAATTTAAATAAAATGAAAAACAGGAAATTGATTTATATATAAATAAATTTGCAAAAAGATCTGAACGTTAACTATAATGAAGTTATTAATTTAAAAATTCCTTTGATTTTACAAAATATTTTCGAGAATGTGACTATCCTATTCTTATTCATAAATTATTATCATATATGGGAATATTAACATCACATCTAATTAAATAAGTATAATATAGATAAAATAAAGAACTTTAATTGATTTAAAATGCCTAGCATTTAGCAAAAACATTTTTTAAATATTATTACAAATAATCTGAGCATTAATCAAGAGAAGTAACTTCTTGAATCAGCTAATATCAAGTCAAGTATTAGTTAAAAAGCTAAATTATAAAATTTATAGCTAAATATCTTTAAAATTTTTAAATATTAATAAAATAACAAACATGAGGAAAAATGAATTATTTTTAGAAATACAAACTGTCAATATTTATATATTTAAAATTTTAGTCATTTGTAATAAAAGAAAATTTGGGGGAAGAAGTCTCCTGCCCCCACATTAAATTATATATTTTTTGGCAATAAAAATATTAGCAACATATAAATTATAACTTTAATTACAATTACCATATACTAAACAACTTTTAATAATATATTATTTTCAAGGTTTATTATTATTCTTTGTCAAATAATAAATTAAAAACAATGCTAAACTACTTGTTTTTTACTAATAACTAATGTGATTTTCATTAAAATTTGAATGAGATATCAGGGTAGAATTGATATGTGATGCTAGATTAAATATATCTATGTAAAAATTGATGATATATATTTTTAGAAATTTATAGAAATTAAATATTTTTATGCATGAGGCAGGAAAATTCCAAAGGGAGCTTGAAACTCCTCACAAATTTTGATAAAACAGAATAATTTCTGAATATATCTCTATGATATATAGCTGTAAAATAAAAGCGATTATTTTATGAAAATATATATATATGATTTTTCATAATCATTTCTACAACAGTGATAATTTTTTTTATAATTAAATTATCTAAAGTCTAATCTTAAATTTACTTTATTCTCTGTTTTATTTTTAATAAATGGTTATTATTGTGATCGCTTATTCAAAACACTAAGTTTTATATTAATGAGATAAATTTAACTTGTTGAAAAATAAA
>ARYC01007616.1:0-10779 GCA_000711775.1 Oxytricha trifallax
CAGTCTCCAGTCTCTGCCGAACTTGGTCCTAAGATCACCGACTGTTACTGCAGCAATACCGTGCTCTTTTAGACATACTTAACTTCTTTCTATGCTATCTTGGCAACACAGACTTTCTTACACGAACAAAGTGCAGCTTTAGTTACCGGCATGGACCAAGTTCGGCAGAGACTGGAGACTGAATACGCAAATGTGATTTACGGGACTAAACGAGAGAGTGAGATGCGCACTACGGTCAGCGGGAACAGTGGTACTATACACAAGAACACATTCGGAGAACTCAAGGAATTTCGGGGTTTGTTACAACGATAGTGGTGCATTTGTGCTTCGTTTGAGAGAGATGTCTCCATTATATTTTTTAATTATTAATCTTGATATTTTATTACTAATCACTTTCAAACTGTACAATCTTTCTTTAAAAAAAAGCAAATCTCTAAAACTGTACAATGTACAATGTTCAATTTATAGGTACGCCTTAATATTTAAAAAAACTAAAAACATAAAACTGTACAATGTATAATGTACAATTTGGTCATAATTATTAAAGACATTTAAAATTAAAAGTGCACTAAATCAAATTACAATTAACAGCTGATCTAATTAGTGGCAGTTAATATTATTTTTAAATTTCCCAAATCAATTATACTTTAACAAATGATTGAAATTTCGGGAGCCTGCCTTTTCTATCGTCGACCTCTTGGCTTAGCTCCAACTTTGAGCATTGACAAAGCCTTCCCTTTTGATTCTATACATAATAAAAGAAAAAATTTCTAACTTGAAAAGAATGGTTCATCAATAAGCTTTTTGAAAATGTCATCTCTGATATAGATTTTCTCATTCACCTCTTTTTCTTTGTTTTTTATGTTTCTAATACGATTCGCGTACTTTATTATAAATTCAACATATTTTGGCCACAAATTCAAAGTCCCATAGAAATATTTTCTATCAGGCATTACCTAATAATCTGGGTAATAATTCATGAATCTCATAATTTCATTGTCTTCCTTAACTTGAGCAAAACCTTTTCGACAGAACTCATCATAATAGGGCACAATGAAACCATAACATTGGCTGCTTTAAGCAAATCCCTCTCTACTGCAAAAAAGTCCTTCAAAAATCTCACTGTGATATGAAAATCTGCTGGCAAAAAGTAGCACCTAAAAAATGTTAAATATTGTATTCTCACTGTTATATATCTAGTAGGTTATCATTTCACTCTTTGACATAAACTTATTTGTGAGCGCCTTGAAGTCATGACCTGTAATATTTGTCTGATTTGCTTGATTCATCTAAATTAAAAGATTAATTAATCATAAGTATACTATAGTTTTTTCTGATGTAAGCAATAGCTTCATGAGGCAAATGAGGAATTTTAAACTGAAATTCATATTAATTTAGTAATTTAGGCAAAGATCAGGATACTATTGAATCCTAGTTAATTAAGTTAACTTATAATGTAATATTGATACATATTATAAGTTGTAACAAATGAAGATTAAAACAAAAAGTAAAATTCATAATAGCTTATAGCTATGCTAAGTGGGCCAAGTTTTACAAGATGGGAATAAATATAATTTTATAATTGATTTCACTTACATTCTATTTAAGGAGTTATATGGACTTCCTCACTATGTTTTCAAGAGCAGTTTTTGCCGAAATGTGTCTGTGAAATTACAAAGTCCCTTATTATTCTTTTTTTAAAGTTAATTCACTTTGATGGTTTACATTATACCTTAAGACATTGATTGAATAACTGTTTGAACTCACATAGCATTTTACATCAAAAGCCATATGTACTTTTCTTATTTATACTAATTAAATTTCTTCGATATTTTTTAAATAATAATAGTCTTCATATATTAACTTTTGACATGATATTGATTGCATAGTTTCAGTAAAAGCCTTGCAATTTATATTAATTTGGGGAAATATTGGAGATTTTGAGGATTAATTTAACTAACCATATTTATTTGGGATATAAACTGTAGTTTGATTACATGGTAGTTCCACTTCATGTTTTATAATGAATGATGATTTAAATTATTTTAATAGTAAGGAGATTGACTTTACATTCACATTAAGTAATGAGTATTAATTATTAAATTTTACATAGAATTAAAAAATTTACAAATGGCAGTAATTGGCATGATGCTGCAAGACCTTGATTTAAAATAGTTTTAAAACAAAATGCGGTAAAAACGGAGCCTGTAAACAAATTGCGGACAACTGAATATTTTGGTTTATGGTGGCCAATAACGAATGAGAAGACAAAGTCTGAAAGATAGCACAAGAGACTCAATATTCAATAAGTATAGTAAAAAGGGAAAAGCCAGAGTTTATTGATGCGAATAATCAAACAGCTTACACATTTTGCTTAAAGAAGTATGGCAAGGGAACCTCAATGAGAACGCACTTATCACTATTCCATTCACAAGAAAGCAAAGAATTACGATTAATTGAAAAATCTGCTAAAAAGACATGCAAATACTGCAAATTTACTTTCACAAGAAGCAATGATTGCCTGAAGTATTAGTGGAAATGTCATTTTAAAATAGAAGAAAACTTAAAAGCAGAGAAAAAACATAAACTAAAAAAGAAAATGGAGATATTTACGGGACCTGCTGAAGAACTAGTGAAAGTGTCTAAGGGAATCGAAATGACAACAGTGAAAGAAAGTCAAAAAGCTTACTTTCAAGTTACTAACACAGCCAATTATTTTCATGGAGATGTAAGAGAATTGAAAATGTGGCATGATATTGCAGAGGATGTCAAAAAAGAAACAATTAATTATATGAAGTAAAAATGATGGACCCACCATGGAGACTAAGACAAGATTTGGCTTACCCATCGTTATCAGACAAAGAAATAATTGAGATGCCCTTATATATAGTGCAAGAACAAGGACTGCTAATATTATGGATAGTAAACTCCAAGAGAGATGTTGCCATGAAATTACTTGCTAATAATGGGTATAGAGAAGTTGAAAATGGAGAATGGGTGAAACTAACAATAAATGGGGTGTTATACTAAGGATAGGGGAAATATACTGCTCATTGCAATTAGAAATTGATGGTAGCAGTTAAAGGAAAATGGTTCAAAAATAGTACAATATCAAACAGCAAAAGCAGTTATATATGACGCGATTGATAAACATTATGCACAACCAGATAAAATCTACTATTTCCTTCAAACCATTACAACTGATAGTCTAAATTAAGAGATATTTGGACGAAGAACAATATAAGGAGGGTTGGACAACATTTGGAAATAATTCGAAGAGATAGTCTCGCAAGCAGTGAAATTGTAAAGATGTAATAAGAGTGATCAAATAATAAAAATTTTTAAAATAAATATCACATTGATTAGTTAATAATCAATAATCAAGTTCCTTATATAAAATGAAACATGCTCATATTTGTTTTCAAAATTGTGACTTATAATTTATATACTATAATTATATAATTTTGATAATTACTTAAACTATTAATATGAATTAATGATTAAATACATGATTTATATGCGATACCAACTTTAAAATAGTAGGTAACGGACTCTAAAAATTATTAAAATATTTAAATATTTAAATTGGCATAAATTTTAAACAGAAAATGAAAGATGGATTGCATCGACCTCAAGACTATTTGCGATTTAAAATATGTATCTCCATTTTCAGTAGGAAACCTTGTCCACGTGCCTGGGCAAAACAATTTTTAATCAAGTATTCATTTGAATTATAGGGTATTTGAAGGTTAATGTAATAAATTCTAAGGAATTTGGGATTAAAGTAATTTAAGTTATATTTAAATAAGTATTTAAATTTGAGGCAGTTAACTTGTAAAGCTAAAAATAAAGTGATACTTGCTTTAAAGAAATTTAAAATCAATTAGACTTTACAATCGCATGATAAATATCTCATTTAAGGGTGATAAAATATTTAGCTAAAAGTAATATCTAAAAATATTAGAAAATATTATCGATCAAACATCAAATTCTCTAGTTTTGTAAAGGTTAACTTTACTATTTTGGATGAAAAATTTTTAATTTACTCTAATTACCCAAATTTTAATTGGATTTAATCAAGAATAAATATACAATATATCTGTTTTTTAATTCTAAATATCTTGTTTAAAAATATTTAGCGAAACATAATTAATGCTACAATGATTATTTTAAGTGAATAATATTCTATCATTAATACTTTTTATTTACTATAATTATATAATAAATAAAATAAAAAAAACCAATAGAATTCGTATCACATTCATTTTTATTTCAAACAATCTTTGTTTTTTTTTAAATAAGAGAAAATCTAAAAGCGAAATAGTACTTAACAATGAAAATTCATATGAACTTATTTGTGCAGCATCTAAGAAAAAATTGAAAATCAATTCCATACCTCTGACTATTTCCAATAAATAGCTTGTAATAATAAATTGATTAAATTGTGATCTAAATTCATGAAAATAGTTCTGATTAATCTCAATAAATTTAATACTCATCTCTTGCGTCTCAATATATAATTCAGCTAAAATTATAAATCAAGTTTAAAGTTCTAAAGCATCTAATTCTCAACAAGAAACCTTAGATGTTTTGAAGAATAATTTATAGGTAAGATAGAATAAGAAAGTTTAATCACAATCTACAGCAATCTAATATCTTTCATGATGTGATAGTTAAATTTAATCAATTATCCCTATTAAATTAAATATGCCAAGGAAAAACGATTAATTCAAAACCTGCAATATACTCATAGAGCCCGAAACAATGAAGTTAGTGGGAAAAGAGACTGAGATTCGTGATCTGCCTTAATAAAAGAATTTGGAGGAAAAATTTAATGGATCCCAGAAATACAGTAAAAGCAGTTCTTTACTTAATGCTATTTAATTTCCTTTCATTCCCAAAATAATGTGGAAAAATATATAAACGGTAGCTTTACAGTTCCTATCTTCTAACTATCAATGAGTTATCAACTTTCTTAACCTCTCTTGATTACTTATGAATCAAACTCATGCAAAGAAGCAATCTTAAAGATAGGAATCTTTAATACTTTGTCTACTTGAGGAGAAGTAGGTTTGAACCTTCATGCTGCTTTCATTTTTCATGAAGTAGAAAATCTCTTGCGTACCCTTAACCAGTCATCTTATAATATATTTCAACTAATAAATTAAATGTAAAAGTTAAATAAACTAAAGGGGTGATGAAAAATGCTGATTACAAATTTGACTTTGAGATAGTCATATAGTTTATAATTCTAACAGTGAGGGCATGTTCAACTTACTATAAATACCAATCAAAGTAAAATAATTCCAATTTCAAACTCTGAGTCTTTTCAAAATTCACTTATTTCACTTGTTTAATAAAGAGAGAAAAAGAGTTAGAACAAATAACTTTGTTAAATCAAAATCATAATCGGATATAAACACCATGATGAATAGTGGATTTAAAATAAAAGTTAATAAACTTAATTAATCAGTAAGCAGCTGGAGTAGTTTATCGTCAATAAGCGGTATTTCGGATTTTAACCCGAATAAAAGTAAATCTGAATTTAATGACAGTCCTAAAGCGTTATCATTGCCTTAATCTCCTCAATTCAGAGAATAAAACACTTAATTTAAATTCAATATTAATACAAGTTAACCAAAATAATTAAAAACAATACTCTTATAAGCACATCCTAAAGTACGGGAATAAATTTAATTGAAATTCTCTTAAAAACAATGTCAAAAAGTAAATATTAAACTAGAGAAGCAGGTGTAAGTCTTGAACATTATCAAAGATAAATAAAAGCTAATAAAAAGATAAATAAGAGCTCATGAAAAAATAAATAAGAGCTCATAAAAAAGATAAACCAAGGAGAAGTAAGAACGATTATTACTAAATGCAATAGGAATTGAAGCTAATGATAATATAGATGACCTTGGAACGAAAGCTAAAAGGCTTGACTTGGCTAAATCTTAACTATATTTTATCTAATTGTCTAATAAGCATCAAGATCAAGAGATTCTAAATAAAAAAGCAAACAAATTAAAGAATACCATGAAGAAAAGCTACACAAAAGAATAGAGAGAGAAACTACTTTAAGAAAAAAGTAAAAAGTGACTTAAGTGTACCTAAACTCACCAAATAGAGCTAACTAATAGTTTAAAAGCTTGAAAATTGGTACATATTGCAGTTTATAAATTGATTTTATTTTAGCTTATATTATCGTAGCATAGTTAAGACTCGTAGGAGCTAAAATAATTAAATAAGTTGATAATAAGTGTGATAAAATTAAGCTTATGATTAAAATACTTAGAAGTTAGACAATTGGATTATTTATTATTGTTTTATGTAATGAAATGAAGAATAATTCATATTAATTAATTTTTAAATAATTATTTTAGGCCATGGATTAATAAAAAGCAGTATATTAAAGGATAAATCTTCAAAAATGCAATTATAACTATAAATAAGTGGAAAGAGCAAATGGCAATAAGTGATAAGATGATTAAGTTTTTATTGACGACGAAGTTAAGCAGCAAGGAAAGCTAGATGAACAGATATTATAAGATGCGCTTATGGTAAAAATGAGTGGGATACTGAGCAGCAGTAAAAAATAGAGAAGAATGAAAACTTTGCATTAGGGATAATTATAGAGACAGAATTTTGTTGATAAGATAATTAGGTAAAACAGACTTGATGAGCTTTTGTGAATATAAGAATTTTTATTCATTGTTTTTCAAAACATAGTAATCTAATAAGGCTAAGATTCGTAGTATCTAATAGATTTATGTATTGAGGGATATACTTTAAATCTTATTTCTTGAAATATAATATACTAATATTAAACTCAGATAATTCCCATCACAATCAATGGTAAAGCCCAAGACTGACACTAAACAAGCTGCTCTCTAAAAGGTAGATTAAAAGAGCAAGGATATTGCCAAGAAGGCCACAAACAAGGCATCATCCAAGAAACCTACTCCTTTAAAGAAGCAAGTTGAGGAAGAGAAGAATGGAGGAGCTCAAGCTAATGGTCACCATCATCTTGAAAATGGAAATGCTCATCAACCCAAAGAGATGTGGGACTATTTTGCTCATATAAAATATAATATATAGATAATAGAAATATAATAAAATAAATAATAAATATAAAAATTCCTAAAATACAAGAAATTATAAATAAATCACTATTTAAAAATTATTATAATTATTTTTAATAAATTTACTTGATTTTCATATAATTATATTAAAAATAGGCCCAAGTAGTAAATATTATATTTTTACTACTTGCGCCCATTTTTATTATATAATAATTTATAAATTAATTTTAATAATTATTTTAATATTCTTTTTTATATCAAATTACTTTTCTGCTAAAATGAAATTTAATTTAATTTATTCACTGTTTTAAATTTTTGTCAAATTATTTATTTTATATATTGAAAATTATAATTTTAAAGATTTGTTTCTTAAATTAGTGATTTATTAGAAAAAGACTCATATTTTTACTTATAAATAAATTAAACTTCATAAATGATTAAAAATAAATTTTGTTTCTTTTGTCTATTTTAAATAAATGTATTAAAAGACATAAATTCCAAAAATAATAATGAATAATAGGTTTAAAAAGCCAAAAAAGTTTAGTACAAATAATTCAACTTACAATAATATATAATTATACATTTAATCAAATTAATTCTCAATAAATAACTTAAGAATGCTTCAAGAATGTATTTTATATATTTCAATTTATTTAAATATTTTTACATTGACAATTTTTTTCACTTTTCTTTCTGATTTTATAATTAATTAAATAGTGTTTTTGCTATTAAGGCTATTTACTGTGATAATGAACCAGATTCTATGTGGACAGGAGTTGCACCATCTATCGATCTTTTTACTATAATTATTCTTAAATGAATATTTGATATGCATAGGCAATTCTTTCACTTATATTTATGCTCAACTAGCACCAGGTTAACCTATGTGCTTTGATTATGCAAAATGTGGAAGACCACACTTGCTTTAGTGAGAACTTGGCTTCGTGAGAATGAGTAAAATAGCATAATTATAGGTGAGTAATTTTAATTAATCAACTTTGCACATGTTTGAATTTAATATTAAAATAAGTATATTTTTTAGGTACTCTACCGCTGATTTTTATTTATAAACCTATTTTGCGGTAGAGTACCTTAATTATATTAATTAAATAAAATAAATAAATTTAAATATTGCAGAACTTTTAACAGAAAATGCACGCTAAAATATAACTATAATAATAAGTTTTAAATTTAGTAACCAGATACTGTTAAAGGTAACATGATTTAAACAAACTTAATTTTTAATATAGAAATTTTTTAATTTTATTTTTGTTTTATATTACAGTTTAATTAAATGTATTTTCTGTAAAAATTGATGCAATATTTATATTTATTTATTTTATTTAATTAATATAATTAAGGTACTCTACCGCAAAACAGGTTAAAATATAAAAATCTGCGGTAGAGTACCTAAATAAATATATTTACTTTAATATAAAATTCAAACATGTGCAAAGTTGATTAATTAAAATTACTCACCTATAATTATGCTATTTTTACTAAATGCAAAGTACTCTTTTGGCTCAAACGTGGTATGTCAGCTACACCCATATCATGCAATTATTGAGTTCAGGAGATTACGTTCTCTGCATTAATGATGTGAATGGCAGTCCTAGAGATAATTCAGAAAATTTTTTCCAAAAGACTAGGTATTAAACTATCTATGATTGATTCACAGACCCCTAAGATGTTAGAAAAGCTATCAAACTAGACATCAAAGTTAAATGGGCTAAGACTCCAACCAACCCAACCAATAAGATTTACACCGAATATTGCTGAGAAATAAAAATAATCATTTTTTTAATTGAAATTTTAATTCTTTTCGATATTGCTGTTGTTACAAAGATCTGTAAAGAATAGGTTGTCATTTTGGTTAATGACAACACTTTCTTCTCGCCTTATTTACAAATCCAATGACTTTAGTGCAACTATGGTTGTTCACTTAATTACTAAGTATATCGGTGGAAACTCTGATGTCATTATGGGATGTATTTGCCTTAATGATAGAGAGCTCTACGATAAATTATACTTCTCCATAAATTAAATCAGTTCTGGGGATTCACTATTTCATTGTAATCTTGCTTAAGAGGTTTGAAGACTCTTGGTTTTAGAATGGAAAGAGCTATAATTAGCTTCTAAAGCATAGCAAAATTTTAGAAAAGCATCCTAAAATTTAAAGACTCATCTATCCATGTTTAAAGTCACATCCCCAATGAACTAACTAAGATCCAATCAAGAGGACGAAGTGGTATGACTTCTTTCAATATCAAGGAAGACATCCATTCCGCAGAAAGGTTCTTAAAAACTGCAAAAATCTTTACCTTAGCTGAGAGTCCTGGTGGTGTTGAAAGTTTGATTTAGAACCCAACACTTATGACTAAAAAGTCAATCCCAGCTGAAAAGAGAAATAAACTTGGCATTGATAGAAACTTTGTTAGAATCTCCTCAAGTATTGAGGACCTCAAGGATTTGATGGAAGATCTTAAGCAAACTCTTGAGGATACATATGATGGAATTAGCAAGAATATTAAGGGAAGGGTGCCTTAATTTTTTTCCCTATATTCTTTTATCAAAGCTAATGCAAATTATATTTTAATATTACTTTTTACTAATAAGGTTACTTATCTATAAATTTTCATAAATTAGGGACTAGTTCTATTCTAATTAAAAATAGTGTTAACAAATTTTTAGCGAAGATAAATTTAATGATTATATAAAACTTTTCTACGTATAATTTATAAGTTAAGCAAATATAATTTTAAAAATAAAAGTTAAAAATTCTAGACACTTCGCATGGTATATATTTTAGCAATCAGAATAACATAAAAAAATGTATATTATATGACCAACAAGTTCTCATCATTTTACATTTATTAAAAAATTTACTCTAAATCGATTATATTTTACCTTTAATCTATTATTTGAGATTTGACACAATATCTTCATAATTCGGTTCATTCTTTTCTTGTTGTAAGTTGATTTTTTAATTTCTTGTTCTTTAATGGTTCTCTCAATTTGTCTTTTTAGCTTTGTAATTTCCTAGAATTTTATTCAACTTGTTAGTTTATCTCTTCTAACTTTGATATGAGTGAGATTTTTGTATTCTTGATATAACCCTAATGTATAATAAATTTATTGTTGAATGCAAGCTCTTCTCAAGTTGAGATTGAATTTGCTCTACGTAAACATTAGAATTAACATTGTTAATGTTCTAACAGTTTTTACACTCTTTAGTTTTGATTTGTAGGACCATAATTTGAATACTTTTGTTAAATTAGTTCTTTCTAGTTAATTATCAAAATATTTTTTAATAAGTAAATTTTTAGAAATATATGATTATCATTAATATTATTTAAATTTGTAAAAATAACACTATAGAAGTTAGTATTAGGAGTTTTAATGATCTTTAATGTAATAAAGCAAAGCAAAAATGGAAAATATATTAAAATTTTTATACTATATTTACACAGTTTACATTCATTCATTTTAATCATTAAGTGTTTAATTATAATGATAATTATGCATAGCTTTGTTAAATAAAAGCAAGATAGATATAAATTAAGTAATTTTATAAAAAATGAAAGTTAATTTTCAAATATTTCTATTCTAAAATTATTTCTGTTCTTGAATCCTGAATTATTCAAATTATATATAGTTAAGATAGTTAAAATAATCCATTTTATTGATAGACTAATGT
>ARYC01007617.1:0-24885 GCA_000711775.1 Oxytricha trifallax
GAAAGATTAGGAAAGAAGAGACAAGTTGAAATACTAAGTAAGATTGGATATACAGAAGGAATTTGAAAGACATTAAGTTGCATTATAAAGTCTACAGAGCATCAGAGAAGTTAAGTATGAGTGGGACATTGCTTTTTGTAAGTAAATTCAATTAAATAAAACTATTTATGTAGATCGAATTTTTAAATAAGGATAAAAGTCATAAAATTAGAGAGAAGAATTGATGAATTAATAGAAATCACGGGGGGGGGGGAAGTTTCCTGTTCCCAACATAAAATTTTAAATTGTTTGGCAATAAAAATATTAGAAATAAATAAATTTCAATTTCATTTACCATAACCATTTACCAAACAACTTTTATTAATATATAATTTTCAATGTACATAATTATTCTGTATCAAAATATATTATAAACAAGGCTAAAATAATGGTTTTTATTAATAATTGTTCCGACCGAGACCCGTACCCCCCGTACCCTTCTTCAAAAAATACCCCCCGTAACCCCCATACACCCCGTAACACCCATACCCCCCACCGTACCTCCCCCCCATAAAATCCCCCATTTCATATGAAATTTTTTTATCGCGTAGTCTGAACGGATTTCCTTCATGACATCTCATCATCATAATTAGATAATTTTTTATATGAAATATCATAAATTTTTGAAAATTTATTCTTTGCTTAATAACCCATAAAAACATATTAATTTCATTTTTTTAAAAATTTTTCAACTCTCGCCATTATTTTTTGAGTACATACTCTCATAGGAAATTATTTATTTTATGAGTAACACATTGATAAACATAATTTTATTTTAAAAATGATAATTATTTATAAAGTACTAGATATAATTCTTAACAACTTTGGGTAATGGACCCTACGATGGGCCGCTAATGTTTTTTCTATATTTTTTTAAATGTTCTAAAAATCATTAAAACATCAAAGTAACATGTCATAAGTCATTCAAAAGCTCCCTTACGACTTTTAAAAGCAGTCTTTAACAACAAAAATCATAAAATCAATAAAATCATAAAATAAATAGAATTTTGAATTAATATTATAATTTTATTTAGTATGTTATGATTATTATATTTATTTTTCACAAATTCATATTCTAATATCATGATTAGTTGTTAAAAAAAAAAAAAAAAAAAAAAAAAAAAAAAAAAAAAAAAAAAAAAAAAATAATTGCTTCAAAACATTAATATTATATGTAATCTTATAGATCAGTAAGCTAAATGATTGTATTTGAAGCAATTATAACACCTAATCATGATATTAGAATATAAATTTGTGAAAAAATAAATATAATAATCATAACATACTAAATAAAATTAATAATATTAATTCAAAATTCTATGTATTTTATGATTTTATTGATATTATAATTTTTGTTGTTATAGACTGCTTTTAAAAGTCGTAAGGGAGCTTTTGAATGACTTATGACATGTTACTTTGATGTTTTAATGATTTTTAGAACATTTAAAAAAATATAGAAAAAACATTAGCGGCCCATCGTAGGGTCCATTACCCAAAGTTGTTAAGAATTATATCTAGTACTTTATAAATAATTATCATTTTAATATATAATTATGATTATTAATGTGCTACTCATAAAATAAATAATTTCCTATGAGAGTATGTACTCAGAAAATAATGGTGAGCGTTGAAAATTAAAATAAATTGAAATTAATATGATATTATGGGTTAATAAGCAAAGAATAAATTTTCAAAAATTTATGATATTTCATATAAAAAATTATCTATATATAATGACGAGATGTCATGAAGGAAATCGATTCAGACTGCGCGGATAAAAAATTTCATATGAAATGGGGGATTTCATGGGGGGGTACGGGTGTGAATGAGGTATTTTCTAGAAGAGGGTAGGGGTACGGGTGTGAAGGGGTATTTTCTAGAAGAGGGGTACGGGGGGGGTACGGGTCTCGGTCGGAACAAATAATTAATGTGATTTTCATTAAAATGTAAATTCTTTATCAAGGTAGAAATGATATTTGAAGCTAAATTAAAAATAAATATATCATAATTAATATAAAAGATTCTTTGAAAATTAAAAAATTGAATATTTTTATGTGTGGGCAGGAAACTTCCGAAGGGCGCAGGAAACTAACTTTTTGGGGGCAAGAAACTTCCCCCCTTGGGTGCATTTAAAATTTTGGGGCCGAAACTTCCCCCCCCTGAAATCACTAATGCTTAAAGATGAAGAGTCAATCACAAATAATATACTTTATTGCATTATATCTATTAAGCTTTCAAACTATAAAAATGTAATTTTTTTATTTGTTAAATGTATCAATACAAAGAAGCATACTCTCCTAACACCAATAAAACTTCCTATACTAAATCACCCATCCAATAAAATTAAAGCGTTTTGAGTCTATATCCTAAAGACATAATAGTTGAAAATGTTAGTGAAAATGAGGATATAGACTTAGAAACCGTGTTATAATTTTAAAACCAGAAAGAAATGACTTTGTATTTTGAAGTAGCTGATTAGCTTACCCAATAGCTTTTATTAAATAATAATTGAATAGTTGTCATTTTTTATATTATTATAGCTTGAAAACAGAGACTAGACTAGAATAATGGACAAATTAGAGATAGCTTCAAGGTTAAAACAGTTGGCTAAAGTATCCAGAGATTACTTAAATTATCTTCTAAGCAAGAAAAACCAAGGCAATTGAAATATAATACATTAATTTTATTTATTAAATAAAATATATTCCTTCTTATAAAAATATTATGTAATTGTGGAAATTGTTCAGATCAGGGCAGGAATACAATAAATGGGTATCTGTTTGATAGTCTGTGGAAAAATTACATGATATTAGTGGATGATATAGTCAGTTACTAAGAATAGACAACTTAAGATAGAGTGGCAAAAGCTGTTAAGAAAATTCAGGTAAGATTTAGAAGTACTTTTTATGATTAGTATCTCAAATAATAGCATATTAAAAATTATACAATTACATTGATCTTTTGATTAAGTATAGAAATTAAAGTTTGCTTTTAGTAAGAAATATATCTAAAGTTAATATAGGTTTATAAAAATGATAATAACTAGTTGTAAAAATCAAGAAATAAATATGAAATACTTTATAGATCATTCATCAAGATTCTAAACAGATTACTCATCAACATCCAAACCAGTAATATCCTGTGCCAAATTATCGATTTAAGCCTTGTTGTTGTTCTCTTAATACTCTATATCCTCATACTGATAGTTGAAAGATTTCTGCTTAACTTTATATTCCTGCTCATCATCACCAACTATTATCAAAATAGATTTAAAATGGGAAATTATGAAAATATAATTAAAAATTAAATTAAATATGGAATTTTAGTATTTTTTGATTTTTATAGTAATCGTTTTAACTGATATTGATTTGAATTTGATATATTTTAACAGCCAATAATTTGACTCATCGATAAATCATATTAGATTTATCATATCTTAACTGTAAACCTTTTAAATTTAACTTTTAAAATTTTTAACTCCTGATAAATTAATATCTCTCTATACAAAATAGCTATGAAAAAATTTTATAAGTATAAGATGTAGAGAAAAATTTAACGACTAACTTTCATTCTTGTTGTATTCACAAAAAATTTTACCCCATCGAGATAAATCGATTTTAAATATTTCTCTGCCCGAAACTTCTTCCTTTTATATCTCTTCAACCAAATTACTTGAGGACTTGGTCTAAATAAGTTTTTTGTGCATTAAATCAAGGTCTACATTTTATCTTCTTTGAGTCTTTCATCAAGGAAATTCATACGCATTTTTATCGTTAAAATACACGAAATCATATGAATTTTTTTTGACTTTCACTAAAATCGAAATATCTCTATGAGTGATTTTTTACATGAATTATGAGTAGGATGGAACATGTAGCTCATGTTTTGATCTACATTATTCCTTCTAGAGTCAAGTCGTGAAAAAATTCGCTGCCTGAGATAATTTCATTTCTTTGCAGGAACTCGACCAAATTTTGATGTTTGTTACATTGTAACAAACATCACCTCTAGTCAAATGGACACAATTCCAAAATGGACACAAACTTCGGACACAATTCCAAAAGTTAGAACTCAGATCTCATCACTTATCTATCACTCTGAACGAAGATATACTCCTTTTTCCATCACAGTACAACTTTTTGATTATGAGGGGGCTCGAAAAAGAGGATTTCGAGGTTTTCTCTCTTGGGTGAAGAGATATTGAAAAATTTAGAATTATGTTTTGATAGACAATTCTACAAGCTAAGTAGAATATTTATATGAAAATTTATAGACATTAGGTTAGAGAGTTATTGAAGTCAAAAGTCAGAGCATCCAAATTTTACTTTTCCCTCAATAACTTCCTTCAGTGTGAGATTCATGGAAGATGAGTAGGGTAGAAGTTGTAGCCCATACCCTAAGCTATCGAATGGGGCATATATTCCAATACAAATTCCTTTAGGATACGGAGATAAATTGAAAATAAGGTCAAAAATTTTGTAAAATGATGAGAAATATTGAAATCGATTTTCCTCGCTTGACAAATTTGATGATGAAAAACTCAAATCAAATCTTAAGCAGATTATCTCATGAAGAACATTTCTTCTCCTATAGTCAAATCAGTAGCTAATTACATTAGAGAGATAAATCGAAAATAAATCTGAAATCGAAAATAAAATATGAAATTTTAAATGTAACAAACATCACTCATATAAATTCTTGAGACAACGAATTTAGGATTTTTATGAAGAGCATATTATGATCTATCATTTATCATCTATAAGTTTTTCAATATCAATTCACTGTGCAGAGAAAACCCCCGAAACCCTTCTGGATAATTTTCGGAAAATCAAATTTTTGAAATTGGGTTTTCAAAAATCCGAAAATTATCCAGAAGGGTTTCGGGTTTCTCTGCACAGTGAATTGATATTAAAAAACTTTTAGATGATAAATGATAGATCATAATATGCTCTTCATAAAAATCTTAAATTCATTGCCTCAAGAATTTATATGGGTGATGTTTGTTACATTTAAGATTTCATACTTTATTTTCGATTTCAGATTTATTTTCGATTTATCTCTCTAATGTAATTAGCGACTGATTTGACTATAGGAGAAGAAATGTTCTTCATGAGATAATCTGCTTAAGATTTGATTTGAGTTTTTCACCATCTAATTTGCCTAGCGAGAAAAATCGATCTTCAATATTTCTCATTATTTTACAAAATTTTTGACCTTATTTTCAATTTATCTTTGTATCCTAAAGGAATTTGTATTGGAATATATGCCCCATTCGATAGCTTAGGGTATGGGCTTCAACTTCTACCCTACTCATCTTCCATGAATCTCACACTGAAGGAAGTTATTGAGGGAAAAGTAAAATTTGGATGCTCTGACTTTTGACTTCAATAACTCTCTAACCTAATGTCTATAAATTTTCATATAAATATTCCACTTAGCTTATAGAATTGTCTATCAAAACATAATACTAAATTTTTCAATATCTCTTCACCCAAGAGAGAAAACCCCGAAATCCTCTTTTTCGAACCCCCTCATAATCAAAAAGTTGTACTGTAATGGAAAAAGGAGTATATCTTCGTTCAGAGTGATAGATAAGTGACGAGATCTGAATTCTAACTTTGGAATTGTGTCCGGAGTTTGTGTCCGGAATTTGTGTCCATTTTGGAAATGTGTCCATTTGACTAGAGGTGATGTTTGTTACAATGTAACAAACATCAAAATTTGGTAACCTCAAAGAAATGAAATTATCTCAGGCAGCGAATTTTTTCACGACTTGACTCTAGAAGGAATAATGTAGATCAAAACATAAGCTACATGTTCCATCCTACTCATAATTCATGGAAAAAATCACTCAGAGAGATATTTCGATTTTAGTGAAAGTCAAAAAAAATTCATATGATTTCGTGTATTTTAACGATAAAAATGCGTATGAATTTCCTGATGAAAGACTCAAAGAAGATAAAATGTAGACCTTGATTAAATGCACAAAAAACTTATTTAGACCAAGTCCTCAAGTAATTTGATTGAAGAGATAAGAAAGGAAGAAGTTTGGGGCAGAGAAATATTTAAAATCGATTTATCTCGATGGGGTAAAATTTTTTGTGAATACAACAAGAATGAAAGTTAGTCGTTAAATTTTTCTCTACATCTTATACTTTTAAAACTTTTTCATAGCTATTTTGTATAGAGAGATATTAATTTATCAGGAGTTAAAAATTTTAAAAGTTAAATTTAAAGGGTCTACAGTTAAGATATGATAAATCTAATTTGATTTATCGATGAGTCAAATTATTGGCTGTTAAAATATATCAAATTCAAATCAATATCAGTTAAAACGATACTATAAAAATCAAAAAATACTAAAATTCCATATTTAATTTAATTTTTAATTATATTTTCATAATTTCCCATTTTAAATCTATTTTGATAATATTACTGGGGGTGAATCACTAAATTCATTGAATAGTTTCGTAGATGACGTATTGATCATGTTAAGATGGCTTTTGGATTATGGTGATTTTGAAGGAGATTGAAATTCTTTTTAGTTGTAGATTATGGAGTTATGAGCTTTTTGAGATAGCTTTGGATTCTTTAAGTGCATGAAAGAGCGCATTTATTCATCATCTTAATGAAATTAATTAAACAAAAATTTGGCATTAAATGGACCAAACTTATTAAATAAAATAAGCTCTTAAGTGTAATCGAGTGCCTGACTAGTATTTGACTCATAATTCTTGCTGTCACCCATTTGAATGTTTATCTAATTCACTATAATTGATGAGCTTCTGTTACTATGATTATCCAATTCATAACTAATATCATTACCACCCATAAACCCTCCTTTCCCTTAGAATTTAGGACTTTGCTCCTACATTTAAGCATAAATAGAATTCTTTTTCATAGTATTTGACAGACCAAATGACTGATTTTTATTGTTATCAAATATGTTCATACTGTTGGTTTACGATGGATTTGATCCAGATAACTGATTGATGAGGTACTTAGAGAGACGTCTACCGAATGAGATAAAGGAGGATTGGATTTATTGAGGGGATTGTACTGGAGCGTCTTGTAACCTAGAGCTGTTGAATGTTTGTTACAGTTACTACTTATTGATTATACTTAATTTATTAAAATTATTGGGGTTTTTCATTTAAGTTTAATTAAAAATTTATATTTACTAACCTAAAGAAATCTGCTTTCCATTGTTTTTAGAGCTTAATCTTGCCAATTTGTCTTGCCCTTTCAACTCTGATGTAAAAATAAAATAGAAATCTCTATTCAATATATAATTTCTTTTATATTAAATTAAGATTACTTTTGGAGCTGCTCTCTTAAGTGTTAAACATTAAATGGTTAGTTTCCTCCAACAAAATTATTTCAAGGATAATAAAAACAAGCATATCGATTGAAATTATTTCAATTTTTAGAAAATATTTAAACCAAATTTACCAAAAAAGTATTTTCAAATTTATTTTCCTTACATATTTAGATTTTTATTAAACTTTATTTAACATAAAAATTAGCTATAGAAAATGGACCCTGATTATCTCTTTGAGAATGTTAATTCGAATGAACTTCCCTTTGTGATTGAGCAGGTGTGGCATTATATGATTATTAAGATTATTACTTATAATCTTTGTCCTTAATAGATTTCTTACAAATCTTTGCAAGAATTTATTTGTATTTCCTTTGGCATGAATAAATATTCATATATATATATTAAGTAAAATTTAACTATTATTTATAATAGAATTTAATATTTTTTATAGCATTTAGGGTAAAGAAATTTCTTAAACAAGAAGAATAGAATTAATTCAACAATTGCTATACATTGCAATATTATTAAGAATTGTAAAATGTCCATCTTCTCTATGAAATAGAAAACTTAAATTTATTATACTCACAATTTTAAATAAAATTCTAATTTCCTTTAATCATTACTTATAACTTATATATCAGGAATTGGAGGATATATCTTGTTCAATGAGGATTTAGGATATTTATATTTATTTATTTAATTATTATTATTGTTTTTATTTTTATTATTAAAAATATTATTATAACAATAATTAAAGATATAGCTAAGTAGGGTTTAAGTCAAAAATTGCGTAATAATATGGGTTATACTTTACATCATATCTCAACTCATATGAAATTATTCATATTATAAAATTTTCTGTAGATTATTCAATTAAATTAATAAAAATGAAAGAGTCTTGATGTCAGTGATATTAAATTATGAGACATCAATTTCCAAGTGTACTGGAGAGTCGTCCATCAGTATTTATTCATGAAAATTTGAGTAATTTCCGAGTTAGATATTATTCAGAGACTTAATTGAGATGTTGAATAAGTTTATAATACTTTTTATATATATATATATATATATATTATATTTAAGTTATATTAATAAATTATTGTGAAATAGATTAAGTTTTGCTGCTCATATTGTTAATTGTTTTGAAGTTAGTGCATTTTGTATTCTCTATGCAAGATTAATTGAACTTAATCAGATTTTAAATTTAGACTTGTTTAATTCTTGAGGATGGGATCAAAATTAATACAAAAATATACACAACATTATATAGAAATTTTTAAATCGAATTTATATCAATAGCTACAATTTCTATTTTCATAAAGTTCAACTCTCTATCTGAGATATATAAATTTATTTATTTAAATTAGATTGAAGAATATAATTAAATTTTTGTAATATATTAACTACAATAATTTATGACGAGATGTTGTAGCTGTCAAAGTATTATAAAGGTAAGACAAGTGAATCAATGTATCCCAGATCGTTATAGTAAGCATCGATGGTTGTGATAGTTTCTTACTTTGGACTGAGAGTCAAAGTTTTATTGTAGTTCAAGATTTAAGAGAAGTTTTGTGAGGAATTGCTGTTTAAAATTGTCTGATTTACGTACATTGAAGTTATTCTTAAAAATCTACATATTAAAATAAGGAAATTCTTGGTATAATTATAGAAAGGTTTTGTATTAAAGTTTGGAACTATATATGAGGAGGAGGTACAATTAGAGTATTATTCATAGTGGATGTGAGATCTATATTTAGTAATTTAAATGTATTTTATTAAATATTTAATTAAATCCATGAACGCTTGATATGAAAAAATTTCACTATAGTTAGAAACTAAAGTATAGTTCGTGAGCATACCAAAGACTTTAATGTTATACTTAAGTTATCTCTGCAGGTATAATTGATCATACTTTTGGATTTAATCAGAAAGAGGCTGATTTATGTTAAATTCAAGATTTAACATGGATTTGCCAATTTATTCTAAAAATTACATATTTTTATAGAAATATATTGGGAAAAAACTTATTTTAATAATTACGATTAAACTATTAACATTTAATAAAAGTTATTGGAGCAGTTAAGGTGCATGCAAAAACAAAATGTAAAGTGTATCACTATGATTTTTACCCATGAAAGAATTGCTAACTTAAATTAGTTTGGGATCAATAGTCGTTTGATCATAAATTTATCTTTATTTAATTTTCATTTTATTTTAAATCTTACTTTTATAATCATAAACCAATACTTTATCGAGTAGATTGTTCTCAAAAGTTTGTTAATTTTGAATTAAATTGTTATTTTTTGTATTAAATAAGATAGGGTATGTTAAAATTTTAATAAAAGTTACCCCTTCTAGTTAAACTTCAAGGACTATCTATGGTATTAAAGCAATAGTAAACTGGAATTATTTATTCGAGTCATTGCCAATGGTTCCATTCTCTGAATCTATGAGTTTCTCGACACATGCGCTTTTATTGTTGATAGTTTCACATTGAAATGCTTTCTGGGTATAACAATTATAAATTTAAAGTTGAAAATTATTAAAGAAATATTAAATGTTGCTAAAAAATCTATAAGGATTATATATAAAAGTAGTAGGTGTAGTTAAATTAGACGACAAGTTAAAGTTAAGCTTTTAAGCAATAGTAGTCATATTTATTAACATTTTGACGTTCATTTTCCTTCTCATATCTAAATTTATAAAATATTATGTGAATTATTACTTATAATTTTTAATAATCTGAGTACTAAGGGATAAGAATGATTGTATCATCAGGCCAGGTGTAATCCACATAATGAATAATTTATATTATAATATACTAAATTAATTGATAATATATTAAATATAAATAGCTTGGTTAATAGGATTGAATTGTGTATCTCCCTCCAATAACCTCAATTAACTTGAAATATTCTCATGAAATACGTTTGATTCTTAAGTCTTAAGGATATCTTGATGAGATTTCACTTCTTCAGAATGAACTTTGAGAGGAATTTGACTTTCCTCTGTGGTTATATTGGTAATAGAGGGATGGAAGTTTGTTCTGTCACTCTCGATGGCTTGAGTTAATTTAAATTAAAATAGTTATATCACATATTTAATTATAATAAATATAAAATTTCATAATATTATTATATTAATTGAGAGGTGGCGATTAAAGTCACAGATATTAAAATTGCGAGTAGAAATTAGAACTTAAGAGACGAGATGAGTCTTTAGTGTTTGGCTAATATCATATCTTGTAGGTTTTATTGAAATTAATTAAATTATATTATAATTGATTAATATAATATGGAATAAATATTCTAAATTATAATATCCATAATCTTCAAAAGATACTTAATAAAGATGAAATTTATAGAAAAAGAATATATAAAATGTTTTTAATTTTAAGAAATAAATGAATGCCTAAATAAAATAGTTATTATTATATTTTACTATCTATGAGTTATACTTAGAATTATAATTATTAATATGTTTATACTTTTTTCTCAACTTGACATGGCAGAAGAATTAGATTTCTTTTGATTTTCAAGTGCATTTAGCTGATGCTATTGATCGACACTATACCCGTGGATCCCTGAAACATTAGCTGAATCAACTGACTATCTCACATTTATAAAATATATAAAAGTGGATTGGGATTGCTGGATTGATATGAAGATACTGATTCTGCTTTTGGGGTAAGCATCGCCTCATCGTCTTATTAATAAATATTATTATCATTAATTAAAAATTTATCATTGTTAATTACGAAAATCAAAGCAAGTTGCTAGTATAATTATTTATATATAAAATACAAAATCTTAGTCATTCTGAAACACCTCACTTATCTCTTCGAGCTGCTACTTCAAAGATAATTTGACAGATTCAAGCTAAGCGATAGATCTCTTAATACTTAAGAATTTACCATTATCACCACTTATGTTTTTGGAGAGTTGAGACTGTATTTATTCAGCAATTTTTTCAACGTTTCCCTCTACTGAAGCTTTTATTGGTTATTTAGTTTATATATTTATAAATAATCTAAGTCAAAATAAAATAAGTAATTTTAAATAAAATATACTAATGTTATTGCATCTAAAGAGATAGCTTTTGCTGGTTAATTAGTATATCAGCAGCAATCATTTAGTTTTAGAGCTATGTTTACAAGATCTCTATTTGAGTAGCTGGTAGTGATTGTTTTTGCTAAGATAGCTAATTCATCTACTAAGCTTATAAATATTGTTTATACTGTATTGATTTATACTGAATATAAGACTTATAATTTATAATTAAAAGGTTAATGAAGAACTGATTGATTCTTCTTTAGGAATGGCTTGCTAATCATAAGTGATTCATGATGTTGAAATTAGTTTTAAATAGCTGAATTCTTAGGAATTTTTTACTGTCTTACTATAAATTCTTTCTCTAATTAAGATTAACTCTGTTATTATTGATTGTCATTAAAAGACGAGACTTAAATGGAGGAAGAGGGGTTGAGTTGTTAGAAAGATCTCAGTTGAGAGTTATCATAGTCTTAGTCCATGTTTGTTGTAGAGTTCAGATCCAGTTAGCTTTCTTTAAAAATATTATAAATATTTTAGAATATAACATAGATAATATATAAATAAATGAAGCTATCATTTTAGGGATTATGTCTATTCAGATTAGCCATACTCTGATCATGATCATTGACGTCACTTTAATCTAATTAAGATTGATTGTGTACATTTTACTCTGGTAAATTTTTTGAGATCATGGAATTAGTATTATGAATATTTTTTTTAAAAAATATATATTGATAAATTACGTTGAGAGGAAGCATCCATATTTTAGTAGGACATCTTCTAGCTCTTTCTCTAACCACTTTAAGAGATTTGATTCATTAAAATTGAGGTAAGTTTAGAGCCAATATCCATGATTGAAGCTCTCTTTTGAGACTATCTTTGGAAATGAACTTCTTTCTTTATCACTTTAGATTGTTTTGGTTGCTGGTTTTTATGAATGACGTGGAAGTTAATTGACTCAGTGTTTTGATCTTCAAGATCTACTTTAAATATATATTAAGAAAATTTAAATTTAAGATCTGGTCCTTGAGCTTAAGGAACCTCATTTTGATTAGATTCATAATCTTCTTTCTATCCAGTGATAGGTCTACTAGATTAAGGGGGCACATCGCTTAAGTTCTTATTCTTTTTACGAAAACACAAACAGATATATTTAGTTTTGAAGAATTACATGAGTTTATCTATTCTTAGTTTCTTATAGATCATGTCAGACTTTGCTTTAAACAAAAAATTAAAATATCAATCAAATTGTAATATTTAGTCAAGTTTAATTAGATTTTATCATAATATATAAATTTTTTAAATTTATAAAACCAAGTCTTGTATCTTCTGAAGATTAAGCGGTTTATCAAGAATATCATAAAATATATCCCAAATCCAATAACAATCGTCAAAACCCAATTTATACCATCACTTATCAAATATTATAATTTCTTTTGAAAAATCCTTGTTTTTAAAATTTAAAGTTATAATAATAATGATATTTAACTTTAATGAACAATTCGTCTCTCACTGTAAATCTTTGTGATTACAGTCTTTGATTAGCATTTGTTTTAGAGGAATTCAACCTGGTTATAAACATTGATGAAATCCATTGAGCAAGTATGTTCTTTGTCATTTATGAAATTTCCTTGATAAAAGGGAAATGAATCAGCTCTTTGATTGATCATCAGCACTACTTTTTTCTTAATTTTAAATAATTCTAAGATAAATATGAAAAATTATTACATCAAATAAAGTATATAGATAGTTCTATTTATTTAATATAAAAAGTAAATGAACTTTAGTTAAGTTTTATATTAAGTACTCTTCAACATTAAGTCTCAACATCAAGTTTTTGAAAGTGCCTTGAGCTCTTTATTTACATATAAATATAAATTAAAAATAATGCTGTTCTATCAGGGAATTGGAAGATAAACATAAAAAATACCCATAAATATTTTATATAGATATGTCTACCTGAGTTTGAATAATTTAAAAAAACTCCTAAGATTGGATATAAAAATAATATATAATTATTTACAATATTTTATATAGTTGGATCTACTAGATTGACGTCTAATTAAATATATATAAATTATACGTCATTAGCATTAACTAAAAAATTACTTATTATTTTAAATTCTAATATATTTTATATTGTGATTAAGTACAATACTTTCTATTTAATTGGCTTCATTAGTAGCTTAATGAATATATAAAATATTAAATGATTTTAATATGCTTCCATGAGTATCTCAAACATTTTTAGATAATTCATGTTTACCTCTTAGAATTATATTTTTAATGTTTATTTTTTTAAAATAAAATACTCTAAAGTTTGGGCATGCAGATTAGTTTATAAGCATTAAATATAGTTAGTTTTTATATTAATAATAAAAAGATCCACATATCTTATATACCTGTCATCGTTTAAGTATATTTCAACTTCCCTCATCGTATTTTCAATGTACGGGCTCAATTGTATTGTATAGTCAGTCCTCACACATCCCATAGTCCTACTAAACTCATTTATTATATTAAAATATATAATTAAATACAATCAGATTTTACAAAGAAATATTTAAACTATTTGATATTGAGATAATAATTATAATAATATTCTAAGTTTATCATTTAAGCATGAAGTGATTATATCATTTGTGTCTGAATTAACAAGTATCATTGATATGTTTAGTTGTCTTGAGAAGTAGACATGATTAGCTTACTCACCCTCTGAAGAATAGATATCTTTTAAGACCATATCGATTGTCATGATGTTTGACTATGATTTAGAATATAAGTTAATATATTATTATTGTTTGAGAATAATTAATTTTTAACTGATATTTTTGGCTCAGTTTTGATCAAATGATTAATTTTACTAAAGAGAGAAAATTTAATCAAATTTACAAATTATTTTATAAAATAAAAACTTGAATTAATGATTCCGTGAATCCTGAAAAGACTATAAAGTCTGCTTAAGATTCAATCGTTAAGGGTGCAAGAGCGCTTTTAAAAAAAATTAATAAATATAAAAATAATTTTATCCATAGTAATGTAGGAAGAGTTCATGTCAATATTTATTTGTAAAATACATTTGATTCTATTTTCTAAAAATAAGCCTTAAAAATATAACTTTAATGTAGATATTTTACAAATTATAATATTCTCAAATGCGAGACCAAGTCTTGTAGTTTCAGGTGTAATATTAACAAGATTCTGATCTTGATTTTGGCTTTGAAGAGATTTGAGAGTAGCACTATAGTTGTAGGAGAGCTGTAACTTGATTATTTCAGTGCTTAATTTTAAATATTAATTTAATTAAGTAATTTTATAATATTTTTTCAATAATTAATTAGGTCGTAGTCACGTTCAATAGCTCTGCTAATGATTAAAAATTATAATAAAAATTTATTGAATATATTCTGCTTTGTTATCAAATGCAAATGTAGAACTAAGAAAATTACAATATTTTTTAAATAAATTGAGGAGATAGACGATTTAGATTAGATGTATGATTTTGATGTTTGATATCATAAAGATTTAATATATTTTATTTAATTATAATCAATTAAAAATTATTAAGAATTTATTATTATTGGTACTACCATAATCTTCAAAAGATACATTTATCAATTAATTGAGGCAGTTCTTATTCTTTTGTATTAATATTGATAGATATATCAATAATTTCTATCTTATGAGTTTATATACAATATTGTTTTGATAAAATTTTAATTCTAGTAAATTATCAGAATTATATTTATATCATTAACATAAAACATTGAATAACTTTATTAAATAACATTTTTAAATAAATACAAACATTAAATTGATATAACTTGAAGCATCATTTTTACAGGTAATTTTTTTCAACCACCCTGGGAGAGTTGACTGATGATGTCGAAAGTCAAAATGATAAAAAATATTATCAGGTTAGATTAAGCCACAGTATTAAATTTCGGTTCATCTTTAATGCATAATATTAATATAAAATTTTTTTAAAATTTTCCTTTAATCAATCAAAACTTATTCCATGAATGATTATTTTTCTTAATATATTTCTATTTCTATTTATAAATTATTATTTGTCTAACTAATTTGATTAATTTAAGAGATGTTTAAAATAAAATATGAATTTAATAAACTTGTCTAATAAATGCATAATGAAATGCTGTTAAGTAAAATGATTTAAAAATGTCAAGTTTTCATCAAAACTTAAGGTTACATTTATGAGAAGTCACTGTCTACTGACTTTTTAACTATATAAAGTTTTAAGAATATTGAACTTACAGTTAATAACTTTGGTTTAAGGAGATTAAAATTTAAAATTAATTGTTTTACTTTTAAATTAATTAAAAGAGAATCAGTTATATGATTTATAGAGTTTATATTAAATAAAAAAAATAGATTTCTAAATCAATCTTAATAAAAAAAATTTTAGGGAAAGTCTCTTAGACAATATTTTTTAATTTTTTTCTTTAAAAATTATGCAATACAAAAACTATAAACTAATTTTAGTTTTAAATTAGAAAGTTAATAGATGAGTAGTACGAATTCTAGAGACTTTCAACCAAATCAATCTTAGTTGTAACCACTTGAAATTTTTAAGAAGTTTGAGTTCAATCCTTCTCCTTCAAGTTTTTTCCTTCCAGAGAGACTACCTACCTAAATTAAAATTAGTCTCCTTTACCCAAAGAAAACTTAAAAGTTAAGGATGTTCTTATTGCCTTAACAAAATGGAACAAAGCTACATACTAAAAATATGGTTCCAACTACTCAGCTTTAAGCTTTCTAAAAGAGAGTTGAAGAGCATATCTCTCCTCTCAACCCCATAAATCTAACAATAGACCTTTAAAAATCTTTTTAACAAAAGAAGAGGTCTCTAACCCAACAAAGTCTGCTCATAATAATAGTCAGTCTCCTACAAACGTCCAATTAACAACTAAAGTTAGACTTACCTCATTTTCCTTAACAGTCTAAATCTACTATTTAATAAGGAAAAATAGTGATTACGTAAATAATGACGCACTAGATCGGTATAACTACTGATCTAATTAATTCATCATAAATTAGAAAACTTGGAAATCAGATCGGTAATTAAATTGAATACTAATAATAATTTATTTAATAATTCCAAGTTTAATAAAATTCAAAAGATGATTTATAAAATGAAAGTCTTAACAGTAAGATTTAAACTCGTATTAATAATCTACTGAAGATAACTGAGCACACTAATTAGCATCAACTAAAGAATATAGAAACCTCTAACCAAATCTATAACAAATAATAAGAACTAATAGTTAGTGTAGAAAATCTATATAAAATGCTATCTAAAGATATTTAAGGCGTCGAACTAATGACTAAGGACTTTCTCTTGAAAACCTAAGATATCCCTATACCAAAATCCCATTAAGATGCTTTACCTATTATTGACACAATTAAGTCACTTAAAAGAACTTCTATACTTAAAGTCGATGGTAAACAAACTATTCATGAGATAACAATTGAATAAAGTCCCAGAATCTTCTCTCTTCAAAAGCATGAGTTAATCTACTATCAACTCATGTTTGATAATCTTATCACAGATTTTAATTTCATAGCTTAAGACTTAGAAGAAAACAGAAATCTGAAATTTACAGAAGAATCACTTGGATATTTGAGTCATTTTAAACCTTTTATGAATAAGGAACGCCTTAATCAAAACTGGGAAAAGTTATATCAATATTGTAGGAATACATTTGATTTGGGAAAATTACTTAAAATTAAATAAATGATAATTAAAATTCGTGGCAGTTAACTTTCTGGAACCTAGACAATATGGTACTTGTTCGATAGGGAATTAAAAATTAGCTGGACTTTACTATTGGCGGTACCCCTCTATCGCATCGTTGGAGTGAGATAAATCGAGTTTAATTTTGGCATTAAAATCAATTAAGCAAATCACCAAAAATTAAAGTCGTGTTATCTCTCTTCAGGGTTGCGATGAAGGTATACCACCAATAGTAAAGCCCAGCTAATTTTTAATTCCCTATCGAACAAGTACCATATTGTCCAGGTTTCCATAAAGTTAACTGCCACGAATTTTAATTATCATTTATTTAATTTTAAGTAATTTTCCCAAATCAAATGTATTCTTACAATAAAGGAAGACTCCAAAAAGTTGAGGCCTAAATCGCTAGATGAAATTATATATGTTATACATAATTTTAGAGTGATAATAATCGATATAGTGCATACATTTGCATTTGATGCCATGATTGGAGAAAAAACTTGGAAAGAAACGAAACCAATAGAACCTCGAAAATATCCTAAAACTGGAAGATACTATTGAAGAAGAGTGGCTTTCTGACTCTGAAGTTGAATGAGACAGAGAGTAAATTGGAATTTGGTCACTAGACCAGAGTGACAAAGATTCACTATAACTCTTAAGGGCTAGTCCCTCATGAGTTATCAACACTTATTAAAGCGGGGGTCCCTATAAACTTCAGTGAGCTTACATTATTATTATTATTATTATTATTATTATGAACTAATTTTGGTACTTGATATAATATTAAAGTAAACTTAACCTTTATCTCTTGTTAATTGTTGATTTTCAGTTTGAATATGAAATTTTAATTTAACATTATTTTCATTTCATATCTATAAATCTTACTTACTAAATATCTAATTTAAACTAATCTAATTTTTATCCATGTTTTTTTACAAAAAAAAAGATAACAATTATACTAATTTTTATTTATTAAACATTTTGTGGGATATATAACGTAAAGTATCCTTTTATCAAATAATATTTTTAAAACGAAAAAATATATAATTTTTAGAAAAAATAACTACTCTGTTAGAATCCTCTAATTTAAGAGATTTAATTGGCTTAAGTTTTATCAGTAAAGGATAAATTCAAAAAGATTTAGGTTAAAAGAACTTATAAATTTCTTAAATCAACTATTTTTTTAAAAAAATTATCAAATGAAATAAAAATAATGTATTAAGAAAACTTTAAAATATATAGAGTCTTTTATTCTCAATAGAGAAAATAGTTTTTATTTTATAAATATTATTATTGTAGAAATACATTTTAATTTGGAAAATTAAATTTAAATTAATTTGTTATAAATCTAAATAGTGGCAGTTAAAGTTGGCCAATTTAAACGATCTTGGGCTCATTCGATAGAGAATTCAAAATTAGCTGGACTTTATTATTGGCGGTACTATTTTATCGCATCCCTGGATCGAGATAACTTGACTTTAATGTGAGGGCAAAATTAAATGAATTTAGAGGTGTTTAATTAAAGTCAAATTATCTCGATCCAGAGATGCGATAAAATAGTACCGCAAATAATAAAGTCCAGCTAATTTTGAATTCTCAATCGAATGAGCCCAAGATCGTTCAAATTGGCCGACTTTAACTGCCACTATTTAGATTTATAACAAATTAATTTAAATTTAATTTTCCAAATTAAAATGTATTTCTACAATATTGAATGTCTGTGAGAAGGTAAATTAGCTTTAAATTAAATAAAAATTGATTAAAAACATTCTATGTAAAAAAAAAGATTTTTGAAATGTATTAAAACTTAATGTCCAATTATTTTAAGAATTTTCTTTGATTTATTTTATATTAAAAGACAAAATAATTATAATGATTTAATTAATTTTTAAATTAAAATGCCCAATTAAACAATATTATTATCAGATACATAATATTTAATGATTTTGCATGAAAAAATATTAGTAATCTAAATATATACTATGTCACAAAAACGGTACAAATAATTCATTTTAAGATATTCATAAAAACAATAATTCAATCATTTAATCTAATATATAAACTTATCTTTTATTTTATATTTAATAAAATATTTATATTTTGTAGCATTTGAAAATTTTCGCTCAAATACTATAGTTAAAAATATTAAATATAAAAATATATAGATTCTTCTTTCTTTAATTACTCATTTTAAGGAAGCTTATCACTTTCTAAATTACCCTTTTGGTCTTAATCTCTCTATGGCATCTTTTTCCTACATATCTTTCTTATATATTTTAGTAGTTTTTATAATTTATAATTATATTTAGATAATATGATATGTATTTAACAAAAAAATAATTACCTGATTAAAATATATTTTAATTTTTATATAAAATTGTATTTGACATTTGTTAACATTAACTTCTTATAAATATTTTTTTTATAAATAGCTTGAGATATTTATTTTTAATTTATTCTAGCTAATTTTATATAATTTTCTTGCAATGCTTGCAGTGATTCTTTTTCCTGGTGAAGTTAATTTTATATATTTTATATTAAAGTTAACTTCAGAAATAAGATAGCTACGATTATTATATTAATTAATTTGAATCCCTGATTTATTTAATAGGTTAATAAATCAAAATAATGTTCCTAATTATGTGGTATTAAAATTTTAAAAACATGAAATAACATTTATAAAATTTATTTCAAATGGTAAATAAATTAATAGAATATATTTATTTAACCAAAGAATATAAAAATATGTACGAAATAATCACTCTTAATTGATAATATAAAAATTATGAAATACTTTAGAATTTCTTAAATCTTTTATCAACTCAACAATATTCGATTTCATAAAAAGAAGGAAAATTCTTATTAAGTCAGCTTAATAAGTTTTAGTTTTATTCGTTAATTTTAGGAAAAGTAAAATTTAGCACTTTTAAACTAAAGAGAATTTTTTTGATATTTTAAAACTTTATAATAAAAATTTTTGAATTGAAAATGACATATTTTTTTAATAATATTATAACATAGAAGGTAAACTAATGATTTATTTTTGAAATATTTTACATAAAATTAATGTGAATCTTCGTATAAATTTATGAATTTCAATCAATTACTTAATCAATCTTATTTTTTTTTAATTTTTTTATCATCAGCATTTTTTTAATTATAATTATTTAAAATTTATAATTAATATAAAAATCATTTTTATTAAATTTCTCAAGTTAAATTAAAAAATAAAAATTATAATGATCACCAACAAAATAATAATTGTCGGAATAACACAGACCGGTTTAGCAATAATTTTATTAAATGTTTATCAATTAAAAAATATATCATTATTTCTTACGATACTCATTTTAAAATAATGAATATCTTTATTTTATTAATTTAAGCAATTAAATTATTTCTTTTGATATATATATATATATATTAAGCTTAATTTATCCAAATATATTTCTTTAATTCATATTTAGAATTAATAAATCCTATAATGACTTAATTAAGTATATAAATACTAAATAATTTAAAATTTTTATCAAAATAATCACTAATTTGAATAATTTACTATTTTTTATTATTATTAAATTAGAAAGTTATAAGGATAAAGTGACGCACATGAGCCCGAGGCTGAAGACTTTCTTATAGAGCTTTCTACTACACTAAGGCCTGCTGAGGGTAGGCAGGGGGTTGCTGGGTTCACCGCATTAGGGGCCAGTCGGCGGGGTTCAATCTGTCATATCCTAGACTCCTCGAGTCGTCTGCACGCTAAGGATTTCCCTGCAATGGATGAGCTTCCTGGCATGAGTTCAACTTCCTAGGTAATAGGGAGCAGGATGAAGGTGGTGCTCAACCTTCAAAAGTGAGACGATGAGAACCATAGAAGCCAACGATAATGATTTTCCTCCCACACCAGGTCAGATTAATGAGGCTCCCACAGCGAAAGGACAGAGACTACTATCTCAGAAGCGGTGGAACCTGGTAAGCGTTTTCTCCAGACTCCTCTTTAATTGTTTACAGAGAGCAGATCTCTGGAAGCTCTGCGGGGGATAATCCTAGTTTGCTAGGCTCTTATCTCGTATGCATCTTGATACTGGGAGATGTGGAATGGGGGGCGAGGTGGTTTTTTGGAGTTTTTTAAGTTCACGACTCGCCACGTCACGGAAGTTTGCCACGTCAACTCACTTCAGACACGTCTCCGTCACGATTAAAATTGATTGTTTGATTTTAGTATTAAACAGTGATATGTTAAATTTAATTTGAGATTACTTATTACACACTATTTTTTATTGATAAAAAATATTTCTTAGATTTTTTATGAATACAATTTTTATAAAAATAACGTTTATAATGATTTCAACATTATATTTTTATTTTTAAAAAATTTATATTGAAAATTAAATATTGAATTTATAGAAAATTTGATTAATTTTGAATTCATTAAGTATATAATTAATAGATATAAAAGATTACTTAAACAAAATTTATGAAGAACTTTTTTAAAGTCATATCTTAATATAAATTTATAATCTATTATATCATACGATTTAAAGTTAAATCTTTATGAAAAATATTTTCCTATAAATGCCTTATAATGATTGATAAAGTATCATACAAAAAGGTAAAATGAGATAATTTAAAAAAACAAATATTTTCTTTACTACTATAACTGCAATATATTAGTAGCTTACTAATTTTAATTAATTATAGAAGACAAATACTGTAAACACTTATAAGTAACATCAGCAAAGGCGATTCAAAACCCCAAAACCCCTTAGTGAGGTTTATAAGTGCTTTGATTTGTAGGGTATAGTTGGGGTCTTATTGGGGTTAGTAGAGAAATGCAGCTTTATGTGAATTTTAAGTATATTTAATGATTATTAGGCGATTTTACTCAACAAATTTTATCTGCTTGTCTTTATTGTATCTCTTGAATCTTGCTCTCTATAGTGGTTCAAGTAAATCGTCTAAGGATTATCTTGGATATGATGGGGCTCTTACAATTATCATGTCTATAATTTATTTGATTTATTTGCAGATATCCTCTTGCTTTATATGCTTAATGGCTAAACTTATTGATTATTTCTCTTATTTGGTACCATAGTAAGTCATGAATTCCATGTCACTCTCTAATATTATAGCAGCTACTGCCCATACATCCCACTAAACTGATCCATTCGTCCACTTCTCTCTTATTGGGAAGTAGCCAAGAGTGCCAAGAACCTTTGCTAAAGTTACTATCTCTTATCTTAAGGCTCTATTGAAATCAATAACTACGACTTCTAAAGGACAGAGGTTCAGCATTAAATTTTCTGGTTTCAAATCTCTATGAACATATCCAAGTTCATGCAACTCCTTGACACCCTTTAACATATCTGATAGTATATCATTCAAATCATCTGGGTATCTATTATGATATAAGTAATCTCTCAGAGTCATTTCATGTTTCTTAAGTCTTAGTGCGATAAACCATAGCTTAAAATAACATCTTCTAGCTTAAGCAAGTTCTTGCAATCTTTTCTCTATGCCTTTCTAAGAATCGTATATTCTTTAGCAAACTCATTTTAGTATTGCTCGTTCTTAAGGAGATAGCTGAAAGGGTACACCTTGTATGCATACTCATCACCACTATAAGCTTTGCTTTGTTAGGAACATTTATATGCAAGTAATTCTCAATACAACTCTTTAGATTAATTGCATTCAATGCAGGAATGTTCATAGCTTTTGCTTGGAGGCAGGCTAGAATTGTATTGCCTGCAGGTTAGTTCATTGATTCTTATCTTTTCTGTCTCTTGAGTTTCTCCTGTAACTCTCTTTAAGACTCGAGAGTATTTGATTTCATTTAGCTGGCAAAAGTTTTTATGTCTCTTTATCTTAAATCAAGAACTCACTGAGGTGATGCTTTTGCATGTGCTTCTTTACTTTTGCAGAGTGAGTATAAGATTTCATACAAGTTGTGCATTAGTAGCTTCCATCCACTTTTTCATGCTTGAAATATGTCTTGGCTTTGCCAGAGTGTACCTCTTTAAGGTGTCCCTTCAATCTTTGTTTGGTTGAGAAAAGATTCTAGCAGTCTTCATATAAAAATGTTTTTATCTTTTCAATAGGGAGCTGTTCTTTTAGGTCCTCAACCATATTAAATTTATATTTAAAGTCCTATCTCTGCTCTCTTTTAAGTTCTATACTTCTATTTTGAAGACCTGATTTAAACTCAAGAGCTCTTAGCTCTACCTCCCTCTCAACATAAATATCTTCTGGCCTTTTAGTTGAGCCAAAGTTTAGCTATGATTATCCACTGCAAAGAGAAACTGCTTTTCAGTTTACGTTAGCCGCCATGTTTAAATTCTAATTTAAATTTCTATTATAAAGCTCTAATAACCTCTCTAGTTATAGTTACTCTGTACAGGAGTTTACCATTGCAACAATAATGGTTAATTTTGAAGTATTAGAGATCATATTTATGCTTAATTTATAACTACAATTTTTCTAATTTCATGCTTAATATTATTAATTTTGGTACCAACTTAGACAAACTTCAGGTTGGTACTGGTACCAATTAGGTTTTGAACCATTTTGGAACTTTTCCATTAAAACCTCATTTGTTTAAAACTAGGTACTAATTAAGTTTTGGTACTATTAAATTGGTACCAATTAAAATTAAACGGAATTACTACCAGTACTAATTAAATTTAGACAAATTTAGTACTAATTTAATGGAACTAAATTGATAAAAATGGAGCTCCATCTCTGAAGTTTGTTATTCCTTCCAACGATGGAAGGTACCAAAATTTCATTCTTAAAAGCGATACTCTGTGATGAGAAGAAAGCCTTCAAAAACAATGAAATTAAGTTGATAGAAATACCAAACTACCCAGAGATTTCAGTCACTAATCTTTACGAGGATGCGATGTAAGATGAAGAGTTGGTAGTTTATCTTCCTACGAAAAAACAACTATCTAACAAGCTTCCAGAAAGGAGCTTCTTCTTTAGTGTTCTTGGCACTTTAAGAGAGAGTTACCTCAGAGAAATCATTGAAGAAGCTCACAAGAAACGCTATTCAATTTCTCCTGAAGATTAAAAGAAGCAAGGCATACTAATAAGCGAGACCTGGCTTGCAGAGCTTAAGAAGCATCCCTTCCTCTCTAGTAAGCTTTGTTGATTTATAACTCTTTAGGGAAACCTGGAACTGGTATATTTTTAATGAAAGAACATGCAAAGGTTCACAGAGAGAGAAAGTCATAGAGCATTCATGAAGTGATCAAGAGATTTTATAAAGATATTTAAAAGCCAGATGAAATGAACATAGATGCAGGAGCTGGCACAAAGAGAAGAAATATGGGCCCAAGCAAGCCATAAGAAGAGGAGAAGAAAGAGAAACCAAATCCCTTTATGGGTTAGTTTAATATGTGAACTTATTCATTCATTTAAATCTAAAACTTATTTATATACATCCATTCTTCCCGCTTTCGCACAAACAGTTGTCTTATCTACGCTCACGTTCTTACAGCTGCTTTGAATTAAGTCTACTGTATCGATGGGCAAGTCATGCATAAGATGATATAGCAGCAGTTTCTTGTAGTGGGTCTTGATTTAACTCCAGTAGAATTCAATTCCATTAAATTAAGGCTGTAAGGAACATTGTAAACAGGAGTAATTTTTAACTCTTCATAAGCTTTCTTAGACTCCTTAGTCTTATGAACTGAGAAGTTGTCAACAAACAGGATGAT